>PVKV010003821.1:5574-95720 GCA_004027835.1 Alouatta palliata
CCCAACTGTCCCCTGTGTGTGATGCTTCTCTCCCTGAGTCCACGTGTTCTCGTTGTTCAATACCCACCTATGAGTGAGAACATACGATGCTTGGTTTTCTGTTCTTGGGTCATTTTGCTGAGAATGATGGTTTCCAGATTCATCCAAGTCCCTACAAAGGACGTGATCTCATCGTTTTTTTATGACTGTGTAGTATTCCATGGTGTATATATACCACATTTTCTTTGTCCAGTCTGTCATTGATGGGCATTTGGGTTGGTTCCAGATATTTGCTATTGTACACAGGGCTGCAATGAACATATATGTGCATGTGTCTTTATAGTAGAATGATTTATAGTTCTTTGGGTATATACCCAATAGTGGGATTTCTGGGTCAAATGGAATTTCTATTTCTAGATCCTTGAGAAATCGCCACACTGTCTTCCACAATGGTTGAACCAATTTACGCTCCCACCAACAGTGTAAAAGTGTTCCTATTTCTCCACATCCTCTCCAGCATCTGTTGTCTCCCGATTTTTTAATGATTGCCATTCTAACTGGTGTGAGATGGTATCTCAGTGTGGTTTTGATTTGCATTTCTGTAATGACCAGTGATGATGAGCATTTTTTCATTTGTTTGTTGGCCTCATATATGTCCTCTTTTGAAAAGTGACTGTTCATATCCTCCGCCCACTTTTGAATGGGGTTGTTTCTTTCTTGTATATCTGTTTTAGTTCTTTGTAGATTCTGGATATTAGCCCTTTGTCAGATGGGTAGATTGCAAAATTTTTTTGCCAGTCTGTGTCTTTTGATTGGGGTGTTTAGGCCATTCACATTCAAAGTTAATATTGTTATGTGTGAATTTGATCCTGCCATTTTGTTACTGGCTGGTTTTCTTTCTCATTAGTTGACTCATTTTCTTCATTGCAGTTTTGGTCTTTGCCAACTGGTTTGCTTTTGCAGTGACTGGTACTTGTTCCTTTCCATGCTTCATGTTTCTTTCAGGAGCTCTTGTAGGACAGGTCTTGTGGTGACAAAATTTCTCAATAATTGCTTGTCCATAAAGGATTTTATTTCTCCTTCACTTATAAAGCTTCGTTTGGCTGGATATGAGATTCTGGGTTGAAAGTTCTTTTCTTTAAGGATGTTGAATATTGGCCCCCATTCTCTTCTGGCTTGTAGAGTTTCTGCTGAGAGATCTGCTGTGAGTCTGATTGGCTTTCCTCTGTGGGTGACCTGACCTTTCTCTCTGGCTGCCTTTAGCAGTTTTTCCTTCATTTTGACCCTGGTGAATCTGACAATTACGTGCCTTGGGGTTGCTCTTCTTGAGGAATATCTTTGTGGAGTTCTCTGTATTTCTTGAATTTGAAATTTGGACTGCCTTGCTAGGCTTGGGAAGTTCTCCTGGATAATATCCTGGAGTGTGTTTTCCAGCTTGGATTCATTCTCCCCATCATATTCAGGTACACCGATCAAGCGTAGATTAGGTTTTTTCACATAATCTCATATTTCTTGGAGGCTTTGTTCGTTTCTTTTCACTCTTTTTTCTCTTGTATTGCCTTCTCTTTTTACTTCATTGAGTTGATCTTCAATCTCTGATAGCCTTTCTTCTGATTGATCGATTTGGCTATTAAAACTTGTGTTTGCTTCACGTAGTTCTCGTGCTGTGTTCTTCAACTCCATCAAGTCGTTTATGTTTTTCTCTAAGCTGGTTATTCTAGTTAGCATTTCATCTAACCTTTTTTCAAGGTTTTTGGTTTCTTTGCATTGAGTTAGAACGTGTTCCTTTAGCTCTGAGAAGTTTGTTATTATCCACCATCTGAATCCTGTCTCCGTCAATTCTTCGCACTCCTTCTTGGTCAAGTTGTGATCCTGTGTTGTGGAGGAGTTGTGATCCCTTGAAGGAGAAGAGGTGTTCTGGTCTTTGGTGGTTTCACCTTTTTTGCACTGGTTTTTTCCCATCTTTGTGAATTTACCTGGCTGTGGTGTCAGAGAGCTGCTTGATGAGGTCGCTTATCTGCCTGTGGGGGCGCTACTGGGTTTCTAGGGACTCCTTCAGGTTACTAGGGAAGCTTCCTGTGTCTTTTTTGTTTATGTTGGGAGATTAGGCCCCCCTCTTCCGCTGACCTGTAGGCGCTGCTAGGTTGTCCACAACGCCGTCCCCTTGCTACGTAGACTTCCTGTGTTTTTTGTTAAAACATGTAGCCCAGTCCCACCCCTCTAGTGGTGGGTTGTGCCCTTCCTCCACTGGGCTGGATCATTCAGAGTTCCTCTGAGACTGTGGCACTGGCTACGCAACCCACTAGAGTCAGAGCTTCAGCCCTCGGGGGTTTGTGGGGGAGGTTAGGGACCCTCCCAGCCGCACCCGGCAGTCTCCCCCTTTCAGCTTTCTCTCTCCTGGCGGTGGGAGGGGGCGATAGCTCAGTCTGCAGACTCTTACTCAACTCCACACTTGTAATTCCTGGTGCTTGACTGGCAAAGATCCCCTGTTCTGTGTATTGCGGAGGCTTTGGGGGAAGCGCTGTATCTGGACCGGAGCGCCAGAGGTGGAGCCTCCGACTCGCGGTCAGATGCACTTTCTGGGTGAAGCAGCACCCCTCCCCGCCTCGGTCTGCCCTGAGTGGGCTTTGCTCACCCTCGGACCAGACCCGTTGGAATGCACCGGGTACCTCGGTTGGAGCTGGGAGATCTCTGGGTTTCTGCGTCTCTCTCGCTGGGTGTTGTGCGCTGGAGTTGTGTCTAATCCGCCATCTTGGATCCTCCTCTGGGTTGTTTTTTCACTATTTTTTTTTTCACTCAGTAACAAACCCCCGGACACTGGGCTGCTCCCTCTGTGCGCTGTCGTTCGTGGGTCTTAAAGTTCCCAAGCGCATCCTTCTCTGCCTTACAATGGAAGGATCAGGTGAGGAGTGTGGCCAGCTTGAAGCCTGGGAGGGGGTAGTTCTTGATGCCTGCCTTTCTTACTTACAGACTTGTTGTCAGAATCACAAGTGAGAATGTTAGTGGAATCTCTTTGAAATGCTTACATGTTATTATGTTTGACTGTGACAACGAATCAAACATATGGGTGTTTCTGTGTCTAATGTCAATGGAAGAATAGTTTCGGCAGGGTTTCTGTTTCCCTGTGTTCAATTTCCAGGGTCATAGCCTCCTTCTCACATTTGTGTGGGAAAGGAGCTCATATACAAAGGGTGTTTCCTGGAACTGTGGGCAGGGCTTCAAACATCCCTGCAATTCTCTAAGCCTGCAGCTCTCCACACTAAAACTTGTCATCTAGAAATTCTCTTTAAATTCCGGTGAGACCTCTGAAAGGGTTTGCTCCAGAAAAGCAAGGCATTTTTAGCGCTGAAACTTGGATTTTATTTTGTCACTCACATAAGAGGCTTAGTGCTGTCGCCCCTCCTGGGTGAAGATATGCAGTGTTACAGCAACGTCAGTCTGATGGAGCATGGTTGAGCTGGATGCGCTGTGTCACACAGTGGAGAGGGGGCACAACTCTCTGTAAGAGGCAAGAGCCCTGGTGCTGTGCAAACTGGCACCACAGTACCATTAGGTATTTGTTTAATCCTTGGGGAACTTTGCTTTGTGAATACACGGAAGAGTGAACTGAGGCAGTAAACAGCTCTACCCCATCACAGTTGTAGAAGGGAGAGTTAGTAAGGAATAGTGTGGGACACGCGTATTTTGTCACTATATTGTAATCATTAACAACATAAACAGTGTTGTTTCGAATCAAGGGGCAAATTTGCACTACACTAAAGGCTGTTCTGGTCCCATCTAACAAAGTTGTTTTTCGTTTTTTTTTTTTGAGACGGAGTTTCCCTCTGTTGCCTAGGCTTAAGGGCAGTGGCGCAATGTCAGCTCAGTGCGACCTCCCCCTCCCAGGTTCAAACGATTCTGCTTCCTCAGCCTCTGGAGTAGCTGGGATTATAGGCACATGCCACCATGCCCGGCTCATTTTTTTGTATTTTTAGTAGAAATGGGTTTTCACTGTGTTAGCCAGGATGCTCTCAATCTCCTGACCTCATGATCCGCCCACCTTGGCCTCCCAAAGTGCTGGGATTACAGGCATGAGCCACTGCACCCAGCTCCATCTATCAAAGTTTTAAAGCAAGCCTCAAAAGGGTCAAACTGTTTCCAAGTAATTTAACTGCACCCCAGGACAAAGCTGAAGAACATTTAAAATAATGTAGGCATATCCAGCACCAATTAGGTAAAATTCACAATGTCTGGTATTTGGTCAAAAATTACTAGGCATGCAGAGAAGCAGGAAAATACAATGCATAATGAAGAGAAAAATCAATCAATCAAAACCAATCTAGAATTGTTACAGATAGTAAAATTAGTCAACAAGAACATCAAAACAGTTCTTATATTTCATTTGTTGAGGATGGTAGAAGAACATGTAAGCATGCTAAGAAGAGATATGGAAGACATAAGAAGTCTACACTGAACTTCTAGAGATTGAAAAAACAATATCTGAGAGATGAAATCCATTGAATGGATGAATAACAGATTACACATTGCAGAAGAAAAGATGAGTGGACTTGAAGGCACAGCAGCAGAAAGCATCCATATGAAACAGAGAAAAAAGAGAAAATAAATGAACAGCACATCAGGGAGCTGTTGGGCAATTTTAAGAGGACTCATATATGTGTAGTTGAAGATTCCAAAGGAGACAAGAAAGAGGCCAGAAAATATACCTAAAGAAATAATGGTGGAAAACTGTCTAAATTTGATGAAAACACTAACGCGTAGATCCAAGATGATCAATGATCTTGAAACACAAAAAATGTGAGGGAAACAAGGTACAGAATAATCAAATTGCTGAAAACCAGTGATAAAAAGACACTCTTTAGAAAAGCCAGAGTAAAAAGCCCTACTGCATACACAGCAACAAAAATAAGAATTCAACAGACATCTCCCCAGAAAGAAGGTCTACCAGAAGACAGTGGGGCAGCACCTTTAAGGTTCAAGCAAAGATGCGCAGCAAATCCCATTGCCTTGGGCTCCTTGTATGTTGGTGGATGTTGGAACAAAAATCTCATCCTCAAAGCCTAGCTAGGTGTCAGCAAGAAACACGGAGCACTGATATGTAGCGGTCCGACAATGATTACAACCTCGTGTTTGAACTTACGAAAGAATAAATAGGAAGTGAGATGAAGTAATGGAAAATTTCACAGTGATACCAAGAAGAGATCCGAGTTCTAGAACACATTGACTACATATTTTCCCTTAAAACTGTCTTCCTGTACTATCTGTCCTCAGCTCGATGAATGACATCCCCAGGCCATGAACTTTAGGCACCCGTGACCCCTGCATTTCTCCTACCCCATTGCCAACCAGCTCACTGATTTTTCTCGAAAATGCCTCAGTTTACTTTTCTTCCTCTAGATCTAATTCAGACCCTCATAACCTCTCACAAACTCCCTATTTGACCCTGAGAAAGTTATATTACTCCTCTGGGTCTTAGTTTGCCACTTTATAGAATAGGGATTGGCTGATGGTCTCCAAACCCCTTTTTGTTTTTTAAAGCCTGGGTTTCAGAGATATTTTGCGATATATATGTAAAGACCTATTTTGTATCACACTAATGAAGCTTGATTCTGATGTGGTTATATCCAGAGAGGAGGAGGTTACAAGTTATAAATGTGCCCTGCGCATAGGAGCTGCTCTATGGTATTTGCTGAGTAAAGAAATGAAACAGTTTAAAGCAAAGCAAACAAACAAAACCCCATTCCTGCTCCAGATAGCTATATTCTGTAGAACAGGATCCAGTTTGTGGTTGGCTGAATAATGACCACCTCCAAATTTGTCCACATCTTAATCCCTAGAACCTAGAATATGTTACCTTATATGGAAAAGGGACTTTGCAGATGTGATTAAGTTAAGGATCTTGAGATGGGGAGATTACCCTGGTTTCTTTGAATGGGCCCAATGTAATCACAAGCATTCTTATAAGAAAGAGGCAGTTGGGTTAGAATCAGAGAGAACAATTGGAAGATGCTACGCTGCTTTCAGCTGGGGCCACAAGCCAAGGGATGCAGGTGGCCTCTAGAAGCTGAAAAAGGCCAGGAAATGGATTTTGTCCTTGGAGTCTACAGAAGAAACACAGTTCTGTTAACACCTTAATTTTAGGACTTTTGACTTCCAGAACTGTAAGATAGTGTCAATTTAAGTAATTAAATTTGTAGTAATTTTTTACAGAAGCAATAGAAAACCAATATACAGCCTTATTTCTGCATTAACTTTTTAATTTTTTTGAGATGGAATGTTGCCCAGGCTGCAGTGCTGTGGCATGACCTTGCCTCATTATAATCTCTGCCTCCTGGGTTCAAGCTATTCCCTTGCCTCAGCCTCCTGAGTAGCTGGGATTACAGGCATGCGCCACCTGGCTAATTTTTGTATTTTTAGTAGAGATGGGGTTTTATCATGTTTGCCTGGCTGGTATCAAATTCCTGACTTCAGGTGACCTGCCTGTGTGCCTCCCAAAGTGCTGGGATTACAGGTATCAGCCACTGCACCCAGCCTGCATTAACTTTTTATACTTATTAGGAAAGACGTTTAACCTTTTTGAGTCTCTGGTCTACTTTCAGTCACATAGCATTAAAAATGTCTTCTATATGAAGTAAGGGTACAATGAAATAGTACGTAATCCTAGTTGAAATAATATAAAATACTCCTTATAATACCAATACTTCTACTACTACTGGTCCTGCTAATGCTTTGCGAATGCCTTACAGACATGGTTTGGCTTTAATCGCTAAACAGTCTTATGAAGTGGTGATTGCTATCCACCTTCAATAGATGCTAAAGCAAGACTTAGAAAGGGCAAGAAGCGTGCTCAGCCACACAGCTACAAAGTGGAGGAGCTGGAATCCCCATTCCAAACAGGTGTTCTGGCTTTTTTAGTTAGGCTGGTGATGATAAACTTGGTGCCAATGGGGGCTTTTATGATGATGTTTATTACTGTACTAGTCTGTTCTCATCCTCTCCTCATGCCTCTTTCCTGTAACAACATCTGATTGCTTCACTTATCATATTCCAGCCTGTCACTAGCTCATCACAGAAATGATTGAAATGCTACTAGTTCTGCATTACAGCTTTCTGGCTGGCTGAGGCTGGCAAAGGCTGAGGAGATGTTTGTGTATCTAAGAGCAAATGGTCCCAAGGTTTGGAAATGGAAACAGCCCTCCCACCACACCCAAGAGAAATGTGCGTGGTGAGGAGTTCTGGGGTTCTCAGCCTCTTGTGAGTGGGGCCAGGATGTAGATGCCAGCTGCCTTGGGGTTTCTCCAGAATTCTCAGCTGCACAACAGTGAACTGAGGGGGCTACTTTGAGGCAGATGTGACATTGCAATACCTTATCCTTCTATTTGAGGGACCTGCTAAAGGTTTAAGTAGTCAGTTTTCCAATCCTCATCCTCCTCCTTTCATTTACCCATTTCTTCTTCCTTTTTCCTCCCCTCACCTTTGATTCTGAATGTTTCCCTCCATTGTTCTGAGGTCTGTTTGTTTTTAGGGGGCTGGCTTGGCTAACAGGAGTTAGGACTAAAAGGGCCGGCTCTGCATGAGCTCTGCTTTCTGCAGCCCAGAGCAACCGCTTGCTTTGAAGATTGCTGAGAATATTTGGATTAATAACAGTTGTTCTAATATTTTCCCTCATTTCTGATCATCAAAGTGCTCGGAAGTTTTGAGCTGGTGCAGAGTTTCTTCTAGTTTGTCCTTGGGAGCAAGTGTCTGGAACACAGTTGATTTAAAAATGTTTTCTGAAGCCTTGTTAATGGGGCAGGCTGCAAATTCGCATCAAGGGAGTGTCATCTTTCAAAACAGCTTCTTGGCAGAAGGGGATGTGGAATTTTAGAGAAATCTGAATCTGTTAAGCTTCCATTAAATGAACTCCTTGATTCCAGGCTGTGCTGAGCGGAATCTGGGGACCGTGGGCCGTGAATAATTGACTTCCTCAGTGGCAGGATGCCTGAGAAAGGTCAAGCGTCCTTTGGGATGAAACATCCATCAGTTTGGAGGAGGGTTTTTGCTTTTCTGTATTCCTCTGTGTCTCCTTTTCTATGTATTTTTAATTTACTTTTTTTTTTTTTTGGTTGATGCTTTGCGTTTTGCCCAATAGAATGGAGATGAAAGCCCAAGCTTTTGTACTGGGGTCGAGAGGATGTGTGTGGAATGACCCTCATTGTCACAGGTCATCATTTTATGGCTGTCATCCTTCCTGACATTGACTGTAAGTACCTTGAGGAGAGGGGTTAGGATTTTTACCTTTCATCCCCTTTGCCTGGCTCTACCTTCTTGTTCCAGTGGTTCTGTTGCTCAGCCCCTATTTGGCAACTTATTCCAGGGTGCCTACATCTGCTGAGGCTCTGACCCTATGACCGGGCCAGTTTAAGATGGGTGGGACAGGTGTGAGACTCCATCTGCCTTCCTGAAAGACTGCTGGATCTGGAGATACTACCCTGTGGGCTGTGATCCCTGTGGCTTTTCCGGGTAGTCTCGCAGACCCAGCCGGCCCAGGCCATCCTTCTCACTTTCTCATATTGCCCCTGGTTCAAAGGCCCTGTCCCCATTTTTCACATCTATTCCTGCCTCTGACTTGGATGGACTTTGTCTCTTAAACAAACAAACAAACAAAAAGCAAAATAAAACACTGTAGAAAACTTAGAGAAAAACGACCAGGTACAGTGGCTCATGCCTGTAATCCCTACACTTTGTTAGGCTGAGGTGGGGGGCTTAACTGAGGTCAGGAGTTCGAGACCAGCCTGGAAAACATGGTAAAACCCCATCTCTACTAAAAAGAGAAAAATTAGCCTGTAGTCCCAGCTACTCGGGAGGCTGAGGCAGGAGAATTGCTTGAACCTAGGAGGAGGCGGTTGCAGTGAGCTGAGATCACACCACTGCACTCCAGCCTGGAGCAATGGATTGAGACTCTGTCTAAAATAAAATTTAAAAAAAAAAAAAAAAGAAAGAAAACGAAACCTTAGAGAAAACACCAAAAACACCAAAATGTTGGTTACCAAAGTAACCAACATTACCTGTATTCCCGTAATCAGAGATAACTATTGTATTACGGTTATGCTTTCCTTCTAGGTTTTAAAATGTAGTGTATGTCTCCATGTGTATGTGTGAGCTTAATTTTGTGTGTGTGTGTATCGTTTAGAATCCTGATTTTTTTTTTTTTTGAAACAGTTTTTGCTCTTGTCGCCCAGGCTGGAATGCAGTGGTGTGCGATCTCGGCTCACTGCAACCTCCACCTCCCGGGTTCAGGTGATTCTCCTGCCTGAGCCTCCCGAGTAGCTGGGACTACTGGCCCGAGCCGCCATGCCCGGCTAATTGTTTTTTTGTGTTTTTTTTTTTTAGTAGTGACAGGGTTTCACCATGTTGGCCAGGATGGTCTCGATCTCTTGACCTGGTGATCTACCTGCCTAGGCCTCCCAAAGCGCTGGGATTACAGGCGTGAGCCACTGCACCTGGCCAGAATCCTGATTTTATAACTCAATGTTTTGTCTTGAACATTTCCCCTTTACATCAATAATTGGCAAGAGAGAATTCCAATGTGTGGTTGTATCAGAATTACAATATTTGACCAACCCTTTACTACTGTAATTTAAGTTAAAACCACTGTTTTTTCCAAATGTAAAACTCACTATGATGCAATCCTATTCATAGACCTTTCTCTACATCCTAGATTAGTTCTCTTTGAATTAATTCCTGGAAATGAAATTACTAGGTTAAGTGACATCAACTTTTAAAAGACTCTCGATACCTATTGCCAGTTGTCTGTTATTGCCAATCTAGCCTTTGCTCTTGCAAACCAACAGGGTGCCCTTGTCTTCTGGACACAGTGGGTCCTACCAGTCATATGTATAGCTCTCCCCTGAGAACTTGCCTGGGCCCTAATCCTTGGAGTGTGATATTTATTATTCATGTTCCTGTAGCATCTGACGCCATCCCTGGAGAGGCCCATGGTAAATGCAATGGAATGAATTATTGGCTACATCTCCTTGAGTTCAGGCCTGGTGGGTAGTGAGGATTCAGTATCTCCTTTCACCACACTCCCTCTGCAGGCAGATCCCTGAGACTAAGAGGGAAGGATAAGAGAACTGAAGGATGCCTTTGAGTTGAGTGAACAGCTGAGAAGTCTTAGCTGGATTACACGCCAGAATTACACAAGACTGTGGATAATCATTTAATTTGCATTTCGTACCATTTCAATTGCTGAGAAGAAAAACATAGGAGGTGGAGTCATGAGTCCTGGATTCTAGTTTTGAGTATTCCAGGCATTAGCTGAGTGATATAAGGGAAGTCTCTTAAGCTATTTGAGCCCCAGTCTCTTCATCCATAAATATACACAATAATAATGGCTTCCAGGAGTGGTTGTTGAGCTGCTGACATGAGACATCATGTGTCAGCACTTTGTATACTAAAGTATTTCCAGAAGGAAGTGCTGTTATCCTCACTAACTTCATGTGGAACAATGTGCATTATTTGGCAATGTGTCACTCTTGCTGAGAGGTCCTTTCAGGACGTATAATGATCTTATCTTTTGCTTACTTGTTGATTGTAGTATTTCATTGAATCCAATATACATAAATAACATGCTATACCATTGTTTAACATACCAGTAAAAAAGAAAAAAGCAAGTTACAAGTTAAACAGCAACCTGATGTCTTAGTGATAGTCTTGTGTCATATGCGAATTGGTCACAGTGCCTCTCATTGTTTGGGGATGTCTTTCCTCTACTTTAGGGTTTGACAGTTTCTTATACTGTTAGTTGTTTTGCTTAGAGCCTGATGAGCAATCCTTTTGCATGTGCACCAGTAAAGCACAGCTTCATATACTGTGATTATGTTTCATAAAACACTTGTTACTTTGTAAGAAAACATAAGATGATGGTCACTCTAATGATGAATATCAAATTTATGTTTCACCTCTCTGTGCCTTTTTGTGTGCAGATAATGAGTTAGTCTTTTCAAAAACCTTCTGAGTGGCAATTAAGCTCAAGCCATGCAGTGCCACCCAACAATGCACGCAAGTCAGCCAAAGTGATGGCAATAAGAGCACTGTTTATCACTGTCACAATCGTGGCCTAGCCAATAGCCTTTGTAAGATATATTCCAAATTCAAAGATATAAATTGGAACAACAGTGGGCATTACAACTGAAGAAATAAATTTCCTATACCAGGAGGTGAGTCCTTGTCTTTTGTGTCTGCCACCCTATGCCCAGCACCTAGCACAATGTTGGCATTAAGAAGGTACTCAATACATGTGTCGAGTAATGGAGAAAGCAATACAATTCTGCACATGAACTTTGTATTAACAGTGGAACTGGTTAAAGTCTTATGGGAATAAAGTAGTATATAAATAGCTTCTTTTTCTAACCTCTTTTTTTTTTTTAATGATCCAATAGAGCCAATGGTATAAAAACCCATTTCTTCTAAATTTGTTTAATTGGTGATACCAGTTATAAGAATTAAACATTTGACTGGTAAATATAATAATAGACATCCATTGACAGCCCTCCTTTCATATTATGTAATTTTGTATAACATTTGTCCGTTTCCAAACACAGACGTGAAATAACTAGTAACAGAGACAGAAGTGATTCTTGGTCCCCAAGCAGGGTAAATTTGGCAGTACAGGAAACAATTTCATCCATGTAAATGATGTGGCAAACACAGTGTACAGAGAATCCTGGCTTACTAAGGAGCTGGTAAGCTATAATGTGGCTATTATACTTTAGAAAGGCATAAAAGAATATGGACTGTGTTGGTGATATGGGAAGTGAATTTTGCAGGGAAAAATTGAAAAATATATGCACAGAACACATATTAGGTTAGCACATGGTCATTTAATCCTCACAGCAATCCTTGCAGTAGATAGCATTGGTTCATTTTGCAAATGGGGAACCTGAGACCCAGAGAGAGTAACCTGCCTGTAGCTAGTAGGTAGTTGCTCCAGGATCCCAATCTGAGTCTTCTTGATTCTACAGCGATTGCTTTTCCAACCACTCTATGCTTACTCAGAAAACCTGAGAGTTTCGGAACATCTAATAGGAGGTAACGAACACTTAGGAAGACTGGGACCAGCCCTGGAATTGCAATGGAGAATGTGGCTCATCATCTGAGGAGGAGTCAAGCTGGTGAACTTGACTGATCCTATTCTATCTAAACCATTCACAGGGGATTGATATAAGTCCCAAACAACATTGAGGAGAATGTGTGGATTTGGGTACAATAACAAGAGAGGATTCTCATGATACGTTCCCCACCATTCCCTGCCTACATATACCTCTTCATTGTGCTTCATTTGGCTAGGTTTTGTTCCTTCATTCTTTTAGCAGTTGTTAAATTTTGAGCTACTGCACAAGGTCTGCTTTGACACGGGACAAATTCATTGGGATGTTGTGAACGAGGGAGCTTTGTCTACAAGTGTTACTCAACAGAGAATCTGGGTGAGAAGCCTGAGAGTGAAGAAAGGAGAATGTAGAGAAGAATGCTAAAAAAAAAAAAAAAAAGTAGCAGGAGTGAAGGGTTAAAAAACCCATAGTCTTTTCGTCACGGTCAGGTTCTTACTGCACAGTGCTGGAGAGGGGAGAAGGATATTAATGGGGCTGAAAAGGTGTCAGAAAAAAAAAAAAAAAAGAAAACTGGGACTAATGAGAACCTTGTTGGGAACTATGTCAACCATAAGGGACTCTCCCTCAGCCCTCAGCACTGAGTTTGGGGATGAATACATTTTTGTTTCAGAGCAAAGTTGATGCATCCAAAATGTTCCCATATTAATGAATTTGTTAAGTTCAATACTAATAAAGGGGATGGGGAGTCAGCCTGTAGGAGAGGAAAAGAGCCAGCTAGGAAAGACATTTCGTATTTTATGGAAGTATGCGGGTTAATGATCTCCCCACTTCCACAATGGACTCGGCGAGTAAAACTCGCTGCTTCCTGTGTTCGGCTCACTTGTCATGAAAGGAACTGGACTGGACCAATATTGCAGTATTGGATAATCAGCTTAATTCGACTATGGGGTGGCAGTTGTTGGGGCTCAGCAACTGTTACCCCAAAATATGGTGCTTTGACATGCTGAACTAAAGAAGAGCCTCAGGGTCTCTCTGATCTTCACCCCCAACCCCATCTCTCAATTATTCATCTCTCCCAAAGCTCTGGATGAAGTTGTTCTCTTCAACCCTTACCTGCCTAACGTCTGGACCCACCAAAGAAGGAAACAGTTACGTCTAGTCTCCTCCCTGAGTTTTCATCAACCGAACCCATTTCACAGGAAGAAAGACTAAAGTCTGTCAATACACTTGGACAGCCTTTTGTCACAAACCATTGTCTTCTCTTTTGGTGCCATTCAATATTGTAAAGAGATTAATTTATGAGCCATTGTTTGCTCTGTGGTACTAACAGACTGTCTGAGGTCACTGTAAGTTCTACAAGTCCACTCATCTCCCCCCCAAAATAATTTACCATCCCTCAAATTGCCACATTTCCTCCATCTCCCCTTCTGCTATGAAGAAGGGTTATTGGGTAATTGTTCTCTATGGATCCTTCAGTTCTATGCATGTTAAAATAAATTCATATGCCCTTTCTTTTACTAATCTGTCTTCTATGAGTTGATTTTCAGTGAACTTTCAGAGGGTGAAGGGGAAGCTTTCCCTTGGCCCCTACATAGTGCCTGGTGGAGTATGGATTTTAAAGTCAGTAGCCAGCTACACTTTCCACATTCCAGAATTGTAGAAGCTGAAATTTGTCCTACAGGCCTCTGTCCCCTTATTATAAGAGGGACCACTTTAGTGAGCTCTTTTGGTTTTCCAAAGTAAGGCAAGTACTGATTTGTGTGTGGCTGGGGGAATCCTTAATTCAAAGAAGTAATGCAATCATAGATATGTCACAAGACCTTACACAGATAAATGATCACATTCCAACAACAGGAATTATCCTATTTGTATGTTTAATAATGAGCTAAATCAAGTCAGTTTGACCTACCTTCCTTCTCTCTTTCCTTCCCTACCTCCTTCCTTCATTCCTCCCTCCCCCCTCCCTCCCTTCCTTCCTTTCTTCCTTCCTTCTTTCCTTCTTCCCTCCTTTCCTCTTTCCTTTCCTTGCCTTCCTTCCTCAAAAAGGAAAAGTATATTTCTCTTTCAGTTAGAAATACTCTTGAGAGGATAGAGAAAGAAGAAGGAATTCCAAGCAGTTTAGCCATTGTGAAAATGAATTTTATTTCCTGAGCTGATCCAGACTGGTAAATGTACTTACTGGTGCTCTCCTGGTTTCCCCCTTGATATAATTTGCCTGTGTCTTCACCCAAATCTCATCTTGAATTGTAGCTCCCATAATCCTCATGTGTCCTGGGAGGAACCAGGTGAAGATAATTGAATTACCGGGGCGGTTTCTCCCAGCCTGTTCTTGTGATAGTGAGTGAGTTCTCACGAGATCTAATGGTTTTATAAAGTGCTTCCCCAACCCCTTCACTGGGCACTTCTCCTTGTTGCTGCCGTGTGAAGACGGACGTGTTTGCTTTCCCTTCTACCGTGATTGTAAGTTTCCTGAGGCCTCCCCAGCCACGCTGAACTGTGAGTCAATTACGCCTCTTTCCTTTTATAAAAGCCTGTGTCTTCAGGAAGAACACTGGTGCTTTATTAGGTGAGCCTCTCAGCTGTCTGGAAGAAAGAAAACTTTGCCGTCTGCATGGTTATCTCAGAAGCTAGGGCTCTGGGTTTGGAATGGTGAGTGGAGTTGATAGGAGCGGAAGAGGGAATAGGCAGAGTGGCCTGGGCCACCTTTGCTGTGCCTTCTCGTCAGCACCTGCATTGCCCTGCTCGAGGGCCTCTTCTGATCTGGACTGTCCTGGAACAGGGGTCAAGTGCCTTCAGTGGGAGGGTGCACTTTCAGTCATGGCAGGAGAACTGAGCCCATTCAGTGTGCCCATGCCAAAGGTGGCTGGGTGTGGCTGGTTTCCATTTCTGTGCTCCAGCATAGCTGTGGCTTTAGAGATCTAGCAAAGGAGCAAAACAACACCCTTGCCACCCCGAAGCCATGGGAAGTGCAGCCATCTCTTACTGAACAGCCTCTCTTCTCCTGGGCTAAGGAGAGCTCTGTTGTGAAGCGTAGTGCTAGGAAAGGAGCCCCACAGGCGTGTGTTTGAGACAAGAACAGGGTGAGGGGAGGTACTAAAGGCGCCCGAGCACAGCCCAGGTGGGTACACACCACAGAGACGGAGTGGGGGGCAGCTGCCATCCGCTCTAAGGAAGTTCCTCCAAGCTGGCGAGTAAGGATGAGACATAAGTGGTGGAATCCCTCTATCTAAGGACCAGGAGATCTGGCACAAGAAGGCAACAGCCACTTCCTGTGAGGAAGGAGCTTGCAGGAATGTGTGGTGCTGGCTCCCCAGGGCTGACTGGCAGCCTGCAGCCTGCAGCCCTGTCAATGCAATCTGCAGTCCCCTAATGAAAGCAGGACACTCAACTCATGATAGCGGTGATGGCTTTGGCCTTGGAATGTTGGCTTGGGTGGGAACTGGCTTTAGAGATAATTGTTTAGCGACTTGAACTTGTTCCAAGGACGGTGACTAAGAGTGTGGGGACTGGAAACCATACCATTTGAGGACGTGTTGAAGGGAGACTTAGCCCAAAGAAGGGAAGGGCTGATTGAGGTTGGGTGAAACAGGAAGGAAACAGATCTTGGTACAATAAAGGAAGGAGCGTGCCAATGGCAGTAGATTAGTATCACCTGAACAGTCTGTCTTCCTACTCATGAAATGTTCCTCCCACCTCACAGGCATCCCTACTAACCCGGCAGACCATTCGCCACCACCAGCAATACCAACAGCAGCTATTGAGCACACACTGTATGTTGAGCCTTGTTCTCAACACTTTTTTGTATACTAAATCATTGATTGTCACAACCCAGTATAGTACATGAATCTTTTATTATCCCACATTTTAAAGATGAGGAAACTGAGACACGAGGATTATCCACTTGCCTGAGGTCACATGGCTGGTGAGTGGTGGAGCTGGGACCACATGTAGCGGAGGCCGTACCAAGATCTGTTTCCTTCACGTTTCACCCAACTTCACCAGTATGCATCGTCTGTCTGCCCCCACCAGCCCTGCTGTAGCCTAGCGCCCCGATGGCTGCCTGTAGAGTGGAAGCCTTTCCCCGTAGGCCCTGGCGTATTCATGGACTGTTGTCCTCTCCCGGTGGTGTCACATCAAGTTTCAGGTGCCCCAGAAAACTGGGGAGCTGTGCTGTCTAGCATAAGGGAGCTTCCATTCTCTTTCCATTTGTGGTTACTCCAGCTCTGCCTGACTGTGGTTTTCGTAGCTTGGTTTGAGGGCATGTATTTGGCCTCATGAGCTCTATTCTTTCTCTGGCTGTTCTTGGCATCCCTGGTGCCACATGGGAACCGGGAGATGACTTCTTTGCGGCCAGAAGCTTGACAGGCCGTATAAGACACGGTACAGCGTGTGCAGGGATCCTTGAGGTAGGATAATGGGCCATTTGGATTTACACACAGCGGGTAGTGCTTAGAGATGTGATGCCCTCCTCGTGCTGCTGTCTGGTGAAGAGAACGCCAGTGTTTGAGGATGGCCTGTTGTTTCTGCCTTGTTTCTGACAATAATGGTAGAAATTTCCTTTCTTCGACATTTGAGATTGCTGGGAGGAGAAAAAGAAGAAATCCAAGTTTGTTCTTAACCACCGAAAAGCTGCAGAATGAGTTGTTGAAAGCAGGAGAAGCCAGGTGATGCTGGGCCTCAGGCTGGAGGTAGCAGTGGGGATCTCAGGCCACTCTCTGCTTTGCCTTGGCCTGTTGAGGCCTGTTCCTGGCCACCTGGAAGACCCCCTTATTCATATGGTGGGGGGTGTTTGCAACAAGATCATTTTTCAAGCAACAAGAAAAAAAAAGGGGGGTAGGTGGGTGTTGACCTCCAGAAAGAGCACTGACCAAAATGGGAATTTCTTTGTAGATTTGGCCTAAACAGTCAACTGCTTGAGATGCAGAAAACATCTCTTTTTTGAAGGGTCCACAGGTGACCCATAAGGTCTAAAAAAGAGAAACGTCAAATGAGCAGCTGTGATCACTTCTGCCCTGGGCTGCCTGGCAGCAGCATGTTTATTTCCTCTGCTCTGAGAGGTTGCCACCTGAGATGAGGCTGGAATGACCCCACTGTCAAGGGGACTTTTATGTTGCTAGGCCTAGAGTCTTGAGGGCTCTGAAGGGAGCTTATTCACCCCAGCCGGGACGCGCTGTGGCCTTGCACTCTGACTCCGTCTGTTGGATGAGACTTGAAACTGGTACACGGATTTCTGTGGTATACAGGGCTTTCTGAGAATTTTTCTTCCGTCTACTTGGAAATTATGTCCTGTGATATCTTGAAATTGGTCATGGGCTTGGTAGTGTCATTGGCTTTCTTCTGAAAATGCCTATCTGAAGAAACAGGACTGGTACAGTGTGTGTGTGTGTGTGTGTGTGTACATAAAAAAAAGTCCACCCTGGTGTGGAGCCTGTGCCTGGAGACTCACAGGCTGCTGAAGACCTGCCTAGCATGCTCACTTCTCCTTGGTTTCTGCCACTGCTCTCTCTGCCCAGGTGATTCGCCCTCAGATGCTTGGTCTGTGCTCTGTGCTCTAGCAGGTACAGTGTCTACTTAGGCTCACGGAGATGGCAATCACATCCCTTCAGCCCTCAGAGCCACCCAGGGGCTGGGTGGTGAGGCCCGGTGGAACCCTCACCTGCCCTGGAGCGAGCAGGTGAATTGGAAGGCTCCTCTGCTGGTGCTGAGACACTCATGTGGTGCTGCCTGTTTGAATGTGGCCGGTAGACTGCTGATGTGTGACAGTATCAGATGCAAGGCGCTGTCCCATGCAGACCAAGCCCTCACCTCCCGGAGTCCTGCCAATGATGCTTTGGCACCCCCAGGGTCCCTGTTCTATAGGGGCTGGTGCTGCCCCTAAAGCCTTTCACAAACCACCTCTCCCTGAGTCCTAGTGCCCTACCTTCGCCTCTGCCCCTCCACTCCTCCTCCAGCCTCTGAATGGACAACAGGCAAATCCGGTGACAGACTCTGATCAGGGTTTAAGGAACCCACCAAGTTCTCTTATACCAGGAAAACAAATCTTCATTCTACCACTTAGGAGGCTGTGCAACTCTGGGAAAGTTAACCTTTCTGTGTCTCAGTTTCCCCCTTTTTCACATGGGATTAGCAACACTGTCTCATTCAGTTGTGTGAGTTAAAAGAGATTATCCCTAATAATAGATCATTATCAATAGCTCAGTTGTTATGGAGATAAAATGAGTTAATATTTATAAAGTGCCTATACGTATTCATAATATGTATATACTATTCTCACCAATGCATGGCACAACTGATAGAAGTGTTTGTTTAAAAAAAAAAAAAAAGCCCAGGGCTGGGCACGGTGGCTCACACCTGTAATCCCAGCAAGTTGGGAGGCTGAGGTGGGCAGATCACCTGAGGTCAGGAGTTGGAGACCAGCCTGGCCAACATGGTGAAATCCCATCTCTACTAAAAATACAAAAATTAGCCAGGCATGATGGCACATGCCTGTAATTGTACCTACTCAGGAGGCTGAGGCTGGAGAATCACTTGAAACCCAGGAGGCAGAGGTTGCAGTGAGCCAAGATCACCCCATTGCACTCAAGCCTGGGTGGCAAGAGCCATACTCTCTCTCAAAAAAAAAAAAAAAAAAGCCCAGGTGCAATGTGTCAGCACCTCATGGGCTTACCAAATGCTGGTTGAATGACTGGGAAAGCTCTACAGGCTGAGAGTTGCTTGGGGATGGTGATAACCATGTGTTCTTCATCTTTCTGCCTCCCCCAGAGCCTGACAGGCTGTCTGGCACATGGGAGCGCCCTAGACATTGCTCTTTCACTATGTAAGTGAATGAGGGAACATGCTTTACTCATTTTGTACCTTCTCTTCAGCATTGGAAGCCTTACTTTTAGAAAACTTATTTCTGATTTGGTAACATTTTCCCTCCTGTTCTCAGACATTAATGAGATAATTAGAGCTCATAAAGGTGGGGCTTTAACCCAACTGAAATGGTGTTCTTGGAGGTGACTTGGAGTTAACCACTTTGACATTTGTGATCTCAAAGCAAGAGTTATGGCAAGCTAAATGATAAGTTTTTACAAAAAACAGAAACAAAAGAAAATTACATGGAATTAAATACCAGATTTGTAAACCAATCCCAGGGTAGAAGCTAAGTAGCGATATGACACCATCTTTTCTTTGTTTTGAGGGAATATCTGCTTAGCACCTGCGTGTGCCAGGTACTCAGGATGGCAGCTAAGTCACAATCCTGCTGTCCCGGTGCATCCAATCTGGTGGGGAGGGTGGGTTTTATAGCAGCACAGGAGTGGAAATACTTCTTGAGCAGGAGCAAAAGTGCTGTGGGGCTTGTGTGGAAGGAAAGAATGGGCTGAGAATTGGTGAGGGGCATCTGGGGAATGGCAGAGAAGGAAAGAAAATGAGAAAATGTCACAGTGTGCCCACTTCTTCCTTTCCCACTCTGGGAGCTGTTGTGTCACTAAGTTCCTGCAAGGCTCTCCCTCCCTGGCCTTGCCCTCTGGTCACTAAATCATCTCCAGGTCCAGCCTCCAGCATCTTTGGCTGCGGCCTCACCCTCAGCCCACAATCTCAAGCATCCCGTTAAATTCTAGCCTCCCCAGGAGTGTGGGTGAGCTGGGATTTCACTCCCACTCCCTAACATCAAGAGACATAACAGATGTCTGGTTTTTCTTTGCATCTTCAAGTTTCCCTACCTCCTTCAGGCTGCAGAACTTTCCTGAAGGGTGGAGAGGCAGAGGCTCCAAGATAGTATCAGTGTCTGTCCTCAGGCCATGATATCAGAGCCGGATGGACTGAGTTAGGCTAGGAAAGAAATTTGGGTTTGCTTATTCTAAAAAAAAATCTTGGTAGGGTAATTTTCTCGTAAGAAAATTGGCTTCTGTAGAGGGTTTTAAAACGGTATTGTAAAAACTGGTAAATATATTCATGGCAAGTTAATGTACCCTTCCTTGTGATTAGGCCCAATCAGATGTCACATTCCAGTTCATCCAGCAGCGATGGAAGTTCTTATAAAAGCTAAAGCTAATTTCCCTCTTCTCCCTCCCCACCCCGCCGCCAACCATGATTTCTTTGTTCACTGACGCAGATGTTAAAAATACATGGAAAATGTTTCTAAGTTTTTTGTCATTTTGGGAGAAGATCTGTCATCACCAAAGAAATACTGGAGTGGAATTGGACAACAAAAAGGAATAAACAAAAAAACTTAAGGCATTAAAAAAAAAAAGTGTGAGTGGCTTCTAGGTAACAATCACATTAGGACTAGGTAGAGACATTGAATATCCATAGGCTGAGCCACCTTAAACCTTTCCGGAAAGAGTCTAGCCATATAGGCGAGAAGACCCATTAGGGAGTCACTGGTTTGTGGGTTTGTGGGGGAGATGACAGATCCCTGTGAGGTATGTGGCTGTAGAGATGCAGAAGAAAGGGTGTGCAGGAGCCATTTTGAGGTAGAGCCAGCTGGACACAGAGGCTGATCAAATGAGGGGATGAAAGGAGAATAGAAGGGTCTGGGTAGTATATTTGCTAAGGTTTCTCAGTGATGCCCTTACAGAAAGATGAGAGAAAAGTGGACGGGCTACAAGAATGGTGAGGCTGTGTCACTAGTGGAAGGGATACAACCAGAGAGTATCAATGAATGGTCTGGTGTGTTTTCCAAGGGGTGGGGGTTCCTGTGGTTTCACGTGGCTTGACATGGCTTTGTCTTAGTCAGGAATTTTGTCATTGATTTGGATAATAATAGAGAATGAGTTCATCACATTTCTGATGTCAAGGATCTAGAAGACGTACTAGAAACAAAAATCTAAAAATGTCACAAAGGATAAGAAGGAGAGGGTGGGGGAGAGAGCTGGAGAGAGGGAGGGCGGGAGGATGATAGGAGAGAGAGAGAGACTGAATCTGAAATGATAAAATTTAACAGGGCTACACGTGGATCCCAAGCCCATCTGCTCAAGGTCGGGGAGTGGTGGCTTAGTAGCAGCACATATGAAAATACTCAGAGGCTTATGGATTATCATTTTCAACAGGAGTAAATGTTGTTCAGCCTCTTCTTCCAGCCCTCTTGTGACTGTAGACTATGCTACCTGCAGCATGTGTTTTAGAAAAGGAAAGTGACAGTCTCATTCAGTTCTGTGCTGGTTAAGTGGCAGTGGATCATTGCATTTGCTTCTGGACACAAGAGCACATGGAGACATGGGAGCATGTTCAGATGAGAGCAAGCGTGACAGTGAAGGCGCTAGAGTCACCCGATTCCAGCATCGTCATCACCACCATCTGTTGGGTGCTTACATCTCACTGAATCATCCCACAGCCTATGCAGTAGACATTCTCATTCCCATCTTACGAGCAAACTGAGCCTCAGGGGAGTGACATCATTGCTCCTGGTTCCATGGTTTGCATGTGCGAAAAATGATACCCAAACCCATGCTCTTCCCACCCCTTATTACTGTGTGCTAAACCTCACCATTTGAGGAACTGTAGAGGGATATGGGGATCCTTGTTTGAGATGGAACCAGCCCCTGCCCCATGCCCTGTCTCTGAGGTCCAAAATACTTTGTTCTATCTCTCCCTACTCTAGCTGGACACAAGTTCTGGATTTCTTGTACCAAATTGGACCTCCCCAACTCATGTCTTGTACCAAATCAGACCTCCCCCATTCTCGACCCTGACATCCACCTACGTTGCAAAGGGCTGCTGCCTAGGACACCTTGACCACATCCTGTTTATTACTTAACCTCCTCCCCAGGATGCAGGTGGTCTTAGACCACTTCTGTTACCCATCCTTGCTTAGACCAGGGCTATACAGTTACGATAATCCAACCTGGTCACCAAGAAGACAGCTTTAGCATTCGGATTGGCTCCTGGTCTGGACAGGCCGAGCAAGAGCCTAGATAAGAAATGGAAGCCCCCAAGAGAGATGCAGGAATTAGGTCCTAGGTGCTCAGAGAAACTGGAGCAGAAGAGCTGACCCACTGGGATCAACCTATCAACCTATAGGGTTTGGTGGCTGATTGGACATAGAGTTTCCGAGGAAGAAATGGGATTCTGGTTTAGAGGTAGAGACTATTTGTTCCTATTGGTTCTTTGCAGGTCAATGGTAGAAGACTCACAGGAGTCTTGCACTGCTGCCTGGGCTGGAGTGCAGTGGTATGATCTCTGCTCACTGCAGCCTCTACCTCCCAGGTTCAAGCAATTCTCCTGCCTCAGCCTCCCGAGTAACTGGAATAACAGGTGCCCACTTCCACACCCAGCTAAGTTTTTGTATTTTTAGTGGAGACAGGGTTTCACTATGTGGGCCAGGCTGATCTCGAATGCCTGACCTCATGATCCACCTGTCTGGGCCTCCCAAAATGCTGGGATTACAGGCATGAGCCACTTCTTGCCTGACCAGAAGAATTATTAAGGCTAGCCTCGGGGAAACACAGATCTTCCCTTTCCTGTTACACGCTCGTAGCTGATGAATCCTCATTTAGGGCCTGGGAGATTGGACACATAGTAACAGAGACAAGACATGCCACCCAGGAGTCTGACGGTCCCCCTTATGTGTGCGTCTCTGTTTTTGAGCCAGCATAACGTTAAAGTAGATTCAGCCTCTCTTGGCTCTACCCCAAATAATCTGCTGTCCCCAAGGGCATTATTTAGAGGCAGATGACAAAGTACAGAATTCTTAGGGGTGGCGAAGGAAGTTTATATAGCTGCCCCTGAGAACACTTGCCCAAATCAGGGCCCACATACATGTTACATGGTGTTCTCGACCTGCCCCAGCCTGTCCCTGGCAGCCACCGTCTCTCCATCCTTCCCACCCCAGCCTGGCCTCTCTTGTGCCGAGTAATCCTGCTTGGCCTGAAATGTGCATTTCTACACTCAGCGAAGCGAGGCAGTTGACAGGCCCAGCCTCCGTGGGAGATGGTTTCATGCACTGCTCTTGCTACTCAGCCGTGCCCTTTGGGGTCTCGCTCAGTCCTGTTCCTATAAACAATCCACTAATGTATCTCTTCCAAGCACCCACAGCATTCTGTCACAGGTAGTTTTGGTTGTTGTAACTTTCTTTATTTCAGTACAGCCGCTGAAATGGGTGTGGGTGGGAAGGCCTGAAGTTATTACAGAGGTAGGATTTGAACCTGGGGTTTTTGACTTCAAGTCTAATGCTTTTTCCACAGTATCAGATATGGTGTGGACTCTAGGTCACTGCAGGTGAGGGACTCTGGCTCAGGCTGCTGGGGACTGAGCACCAACAAGGCACTTGGGCCAGGTCGGTGTTTCTCAATGTTTTATTATTATTGCCCTCTAAAGAGTCTTTCTAGACACTTTTTTCCCTAATTGTCTACCCATGAAGTTTTAACACCAGGGATATACTGCACACCTGATTGTGTGCTGTATGTATGTATATGTGTGTATGTATATATCTGCCTTATAATAAAAAGAATAGGCCAGGTGTAGTGGCTCATGCCTGTAATCCCAGCACTTTGGGAGGGTGAGGTAGGTGGATCACCTGAGGTCAGGAGTTTGAGAACAACCTGACCAATATGATGAAAGCCCACCCCTATTAAAAATACAAAAGTTGGCTGGGTATGGCAGGACGTGCCTGCAATCCCAGCTACTTGGGAGGCTGAGACAGGAGATTAGCTTAAACCTGGGAGGCAGAGGTTGCAGTGAGCCAAGATCGCACCGTTGCACTCCAGCGTGGGCAACAAGAGCGAAACCCCATCTGAAAATGAATGAATGAAAGAATAGTTTTTTTTATCACCCACCCCAAGGGTTCAGTATGGCCCCCGTTGATAACGCATGGGCTCACAGTGATTCTTAGAATGTGGGCGTCAGACCACCAGCAGCAACATCACCAGGGATTTGTTAGAAATGCAGATTCTGAGTCCTGCTCTAGACCTACTGAACCGTATCCTCAGGAGCTAGGGTCCAGCTGGCTGTGACTTAAGCCCTTCAGAGGATCCTGGATTTGAGATAGGGGAGACTATTGGCTCTTTTCAGTTTGACAGTAGAGGAAGAATTACTGAAGCCCCCCTGAGAGAAACACAGATCTTCCCTTTCGTGAGAATAGATCCTAACCACGATTACCATTGGTAATCGTGGTTAGGATCTATTCTTTTTAATCCTTCAGTCCTTATTAAATACCTAGTATGTGCAAGGAATGTTGGTATCTGTAAAGATCATATTTTGGCAGGAAAGAGCTGGATTCTATAAAGCCTGAATCTTAGATATAATTTGGAGGTCCCCTTAAGAAGAAAAATACGACATCATGAATACATGATGAGGTGTATGTATGCGTGCGCAGCAGGGAGAGTTGAAAGGGGCTTGTGCAGGTAAAGGATTTTGATGCCCAAGCTCCATTGGCTTCATGGCAAGTGAGCCCACCGCTGGGCCCAAGGGAGGACCCTGAAGGCGGTCTCAGAACACAGACGGGTAGATGGGCAGGGCTCAGTGCCTGCCAGCCAGGCATGTGAGAATGTCTGTGATGGAGACAAGTGTGCAGTTGGGGAATAGAGTGGGGGGGGGCAGGGTGCCCACCTGGAGCCTGGGAAAGGCATGCCGTGGACGCATCCTGAGGGCTTTGGAAGAGGTGTACCAGTGGAGAAAGGAAGGGCTTGGGAGAACTGTGGAGCGCATTACTTACAGGAGGGAGGAAAATGTGAGGATGTTTCCATCTGATGGTTTCAAGGCATTTTCTAGATGCTTCCTATAGCTTGATGAGAGCACAGATGAACACTGCTCTCCCTCACTGGTCATTGAGCATTATTTGCTGCGGAAGGCAGGAGCTGCATTTCCTAGGAAGGTCTTTGGGCTCAGAGATCCCTTCTCCTTGCCCAGTAAACACAGCCTGACTTCCCTCACTTCCCTATGCGTTCCTGAGAATTAGTGGCTGCTGACAGATTGTCCCACCATGGGTGGCAGGGGAGGGGAGGAGTGGGGCAGCACCTGCCAGCCTGCTCTGACGGGCGAGCCATTTGTCATTCGGTCAGGGGTGAAGCGTGAACTGCATTTGGAGATTCGGTTTTGCTACACACTGACTACTCAGGCCAGCCTTCCTCTGTGACTCAGCTGCCTCGGAATGAGAGCTGTCTGTTATGTCTTTTGCAGTGGCAGCTGTAACTATTGCAATTTTCCCAATGGACACCTCCAAGGAACCAGTTACTTTTTTTAAAAGGCAGTGCATTTGTCCCTCACTGATTTCATCATGTCCATCAATCAAGATTACTTTAAGAGGGCCGGGCACAGTGGCTCATGCCTGTAATCCCAGCTCTTTGGGAGGCTGAGGAGGATCACTTGAAGTCAAAAGTTAGAGACCAGACTGGCCAACATTGTAAAATCCTGTCTCAACTAAAAATACAAAAAGTAGCTGGGTGTGGTGGCACACTCCTGTTATCCCTGGAGAGACTGCGCCACTGCACTCCAGCCTGGGTGACAGAGCAAGACTGTCTCAAAAAAATAAAAAATAAAAAAGTAAAAAAGATTTACTTTAAGAGGGGGAAATCTTCTGTAGCAGAGGTTGGGTTCTCTGCTCGATTCATTTTGTGAGTATTAGCCTAAACTGTGCTGAAGCATAATTAAGGTATTCAGAATTAGTCTTCTCTCTGGAACTATATGCAAGAATTGTTTTCAAATAGTTGTCTTCTGTTTTATGAACAGAGGTCTTCATTTTTAGGGTTGGACTTTCTTTGTCTGGCGGGAAAACTTGACAACTTTTTCTGTCATTCTCTTCTTTTTCTCCCTCTTCCTTCCTTCCCTCATCTTCAGCTCCCTCCCTTGTTCAGTGAGCTTTTATTATATGCCAGGTCCTTCCCTGAGCGCTGGAGCCAGGGATGAATAAGACAAGGTGTCCAGCTGTAGATGACAACTTGTAAAGATACAGAAACAAAGAGCCTTAGAGGAACTGGTAAATCCCACAGAACGTGTCTCTCAACTTCCGAGTGATTGACAGTTTGGGCCATGTCTCTGTTGTGAAGGCTGGCTGGTGCCTTGCAGGATGTTTCACGGCATCCCTGGATTCTACTCACTAGATGCCAGTAACATCCTCTTCTCCAGCTGTGCCAAGCAAAGATGCCCCCAGATATTGCCACATCTCCCAGGGGGTGGGTGAGGCATGGAAATCATCCCATTTGAGAACCGCTGGCCTAGATCTAATTCCTGATAGTGACCGAAGGCCTGGGTTTCTGTCCTGGTTCTGCAGCAGGGAGGTGTGTGGTCAGAAGCAACTTAGTCTCTTCAAGCTTCCCTTTTCTTATGTGAAAAACAAGAGTTGAGAAAAATTCCTTCTAAATCCTGTCGGTATAGGAAATCTTGGTTTTGTCTGCTATGCTATATCAGATCATATGCTCTGGAAAGTAGGGACAGAGTTTATGTTTGACTCTATGCTTAACATACCTAGGACAGAAACCTGTCATCAGTCAACAAATACAGATACTGACTGTGCCTAAAATAAGAAGGGCCTGGGATTAAGAAATTTACATTCTTCATGGGGAAAGGAAATCTAGTCCCGAGACGGCCTGCTGCGGTTCCGGACTGCCTGTGCTTCAGTCCTGGCTCTGCCTCATGCAGGCTGGGTGACTTTGAATTAAGTTGCTTACCCTCTCTGAGCTCAGTTTCCTCATCAGTAAAATGGAGATGATAATAATGACCTCTTCAGGACTGCTGTGAAGTTTTAATGAGGTACAATAGTGCCTGGCACACAGAGCAAGTACTCGACTAGGGTTAGTTAGCTATGGTGGATGGGAAGTTGAAGATAAATTTCCAGCACAAAAAGCTGTGCTGGTTTTACATCCAGTGCCTGGAATATATGGTTAAGTCCTGCCAGTGCTGAGAAGGAAAGAAGAGCCCACAGGGAGACAGACAGATCTATGAGGAGTATCTACAAAGGCTGTGTAGACTTTGTTTTTGGTGGGGAGCTGCAGGGAGGCAAGGAGGAGGCCATAATAGAAGGCCCAGAGGTGCTCAGTGAATTGTGGGTAGAATCATCCGGTCTTTAGTAACCAGAATTAAATCGCTTAGAGCAGTGAGGTGACCCTGCCCAGGTCACGCTGCAGTTAAGGATGAAAGTCAGCATCACCACTCCAGGTCTTGACTCCTGGTCCAGTGCTCTTGGTGCATGATGAGCATTGTGGGGATTTTAGAAAGAGATATTCCCTGGTGAGAAAGTCCTCTGTATTCTAAATGCCGGAGGTGAACAGGTCTGTCTTGAGAGCCCTTAGGTCATGGTAAGGGGGCAGGGGAGGGAAGGACCAGTGGGAGGGTTGAGGTTGGGATCAATGACACCAGGGCTGAGTGTTTTGGGACTGTGATATCCCAGAGTGGGACTGGACCAATACTTAATTTTGTATTGTCAAAGAAAATAGAAAACCAGGGTTGCTAAGGAAATCAGATAAAAGGAGGACATTCAGATGAAGAAACAGATCCTTTCCAAGCCAGAAGTAGCAAGAACTCCAGACACCTTATGTGTATTCAGGTAAAAGGCTAATTATAAATCAGCTTTAACAGGTCATTAAAGAGATCTCACCCAAGTCAAACACTTGACTGTTTGACACTGGGTATTGGCAATGTGAAATACACACTGGCACTGATTGATGTGGATGGCTCAGGCCTGTTAGCTCCACAGAATAGGAGTCCTCACAACTGTGCTGCCATACTAGTAATTACAA
Source organism: Alouatta palliata (assembly GCA_004027835.1). Lineage (NCBI taxonomy): Eukaryota > Metazoa > Chordata > Mammalia > Primates > Atelidae > Alouatta > Alouatta palliata. The sequence continues at coordinate 33,299 of PVKV010003821.1, forward strand.
TCAAAACCACGTTGCCTGATACTGGCAGCACACTTCCCTTCGTTCAGCGTGCTTTCGTAGGCATCGCCAAGCCCTGACGAGTCTATTATTCTCATTTTCCATAAGTGCAAACAGCCTAAGTGAGGTTAGATGACCTGCCCAGGGGTCTATGGCTGTGATCTGGGCACCTCCGTATGTGTGCTTACCATGCTCTACCTGCTGGAGTAACCACCCTCCAAATTGCCCAAGGGCCTCCACCTGCCAGGATTTGTACCCCGTGTGGTCGTCTCCCACATTGCACCAGGGTTGGTCTGTGTGACCAATAACATAGCAGAAGTGATTGATATATCACTGCTCGGATTAGACTGTGAAAGACTAGGCCTTCCATAGTGGAGCCTGCCCCTCTCTCCCTCCCTCCTCCCCATCCCCTACCCTCTCACTTTGGGATAGGCCAACCGCCATGTTGGGAGCAGCTTTATGGAGAGGCCCCCATGGCAAGGAATAGAAGCCTCTGCCCCAGCAGCTGCAAGGAGCTGGGGCCTGCCAATTTCCTCTTGAACGTTTTTCTCCAGCTTTGGTGGGGTCTTACCTCTGTACTAGGAGGCAAGGTGACCTCCTCTAGAACCCCACGTCTCATTTCTCAAAACCCCTCTTACCTGTAGTTGTAGTGAATGAAGTTCACCCATAAGCAAGTCATTCCTTTAGATTAACCATTGCTGTCTTCATGTACATCTCATAAAAATGCCCCTGGGAGATGAAGTTCATGCTTAAGGAGGTTTCACTTTCTTTTATAGTGAGCCATATAAATGTATATTAATGCTTATACATGTTTACATATATTATATGTAAATATATATGAAAATATTTATTTCACATATACAAATATATATGAAATAAATTTTTTATAAATTTTATACATTATTTTGTATATATATGAAATATATATAAATTCATTTATTTCATGTATATATATTTGTGTGTGTGTATATATAGATATATACATACATACATGCACAAAATAAATAAGCTGGGTGCGGTGGCTCAAGCCTGTAATCCCAGCAATTTGGGAGGCTGAGGCGGGCAGATTACCTAAGGTCAGGACTTTGAGACCAGCATGGCCAACATGGAAAGACCCTGTCTCTACTAAAAGTACAAAAATTAGCGGGCTCCTGTAATCCCAGCTACTCAGGAGGCTGAGGCAGGAGAATGACTTGAACCTGGGAGGCGGAGGTTGCAGTGAGCTGAGAAGGGGCCACTGCACTCCATCTGGGTGACAAGAGGGAGACTCTGTCTCAAAATATATATATATATAAATTTCAAAAAAATATGTGAATGGCAGGATCTAATAGGTACATCCTGAGCCAAACTCAGGTATGGGCCACATGTACATGAAATCTTTATTGCTTGTCTGTTTTCCTCGGTTCCCTATGATGCCCCAATTTTGTGATGTAATTTCAGTGGAGTTAAAGATCCCACAGCACCAGCTGCTAGTCTAAATGAGCGGACAGTAAGCAGGCAGTGATGGAGTGCAGGGGAGAGGAGGGGCTGGCACCGAGAACCTCCTTGCCTTGCTAGTCATGTGGGCTTCCTCCTCAAGTAAAGTTTATTTTGCTGAGTCATCACTAACGATGATATGGGTTCTTTTGGTCTGATGATGATGTCAGATATCGTGTTGGGCCAGGGGGGATTGGAAGCTTCCTAAGTATGAGTTTACTTATTAAATCAGTTTTCTTTATGACAGCAACAAAGATCTGGATCACTGGGAGAATGGAAGAGCACCCAGCACCGAGATTTTAGCGGAGAGATGATTTAGGAATCCATCAGGAAGGGAAGAGCATGTAGAAAGCAGAGGGGTATGTGGAGACAAATGAGCTTTGATGTGACCCCACACATTTGCCCAGGGCCCCCTCTGCTGCTCTTGGCCAGCCGTCTGGAAGAAAAGGCTTTGTGAAAAATGACGCACCTGTTTGTGAATTTCCATCCTGTCCCAGGGCTATTTGTGTTTAAGGAGGAGGTGAAGCTTTAAAACAAAAAAACACAAATAGAAGAATTCCAGGCACCTGGTGGAGATCTGAGGGGCAGAGCCTTAGATTTGCTTGTACAACTCTGCCACTGGCTGGACTGGCTTGTGGGTTTGGGTGGCCACATTTGCAGAGCTGGGTGGCACAGTAGCTGAGAGAACAGGCCTGAGTGGGAACTTGGGCTCTTGCGGACTGTGTGGCCTTGGGGAAGTGACTTAGCGTCTTTGGATTGTCCTTGTCTGTAAAATGAAATTCAATGATAGTTTGTATCTAATATGTTTATGGGGAGTTTAGAGTGGGAAAATGCTTAGTACAGACTTGCCACATAGTAGAATTAAGATTAACTATTACAGATTTATAATGTATTTATATTATGGATATATATATACATATAAAACTACATTATAGTAACATTACAATAATGTTATATGGTGATATAGTAACATTACAATAATCTCAATTGTAGTAATATTAATGTTACAGCTATGTAATAATGATAATATCTAGGAAGCCTCCATGGCTGTAGCAGAGAGCATGGTTTAGGTTTCATCCACTTGCCCGACCTTTCCTACCTGCTCTTCACAAACAGCAAAGCAGGCCAACCTGAGGATCTGGCGGTGATGGAGAGGAGTGGGCCCTGCTTGGAGGGAGTCTCCCCTCCTGCCAGAATCTGGGTGGCACCTCTGCTTGGCAGGGACAGTCCTTCTGTGGGGCTGGGGAAGGCTGTACAGTGGGTGCTCTGTTGCTTGCTGGGACCATGTCAAGGTATCCAACTGGGTCGGAAATGCGGCTACAGAGCATGGGCCTCCGGCTGCAGGTCTTGTGTGACAGTGTGGGCAGAGAAACCTCCAACCTCCGGGCCTCTTGGCATCCCGGGAAGGACCAGCATGAATCATGTGGCAGGCAGTGTTTTTGGCACCCTGAGCTCTCACTGGGATCAACAGTCCTGTGGTGCCCCAGCCCTCTTAGGTCAGGCCCGTGTTGAGGGAAGGGACAGTGCTGTGTACTTGTAGTCAGGCATTGGTAGGTTCCCACTAAAGCCCTGTGACTCGGATTCTTGTCCCGGAAGTTTCACCACACACTGAATAAAGCAGGGCTGTGAAGTTGTTGCTGCCTGACAGCTGGTTACAAAACCGTGCCCTGCCCAGCACTTGGCACCAGTATTTAGCAGAGATACTGTTTAGGAATTTATCAGGAATTTGTTCTCTGGGGTATGATACTGAGGTGGGGAAACAGAGGGTGGAGAGGAATGGTTTAAACTAACCTTATTTTGTTTTGAGAGGGAGTCTCGCTCTGTTGCCTAGGCTGGAGTGCAGTGGTGCAATCTTGGCTCACTGCAACCTCCGCCTCTTGGGTTCAAGCAATTTTCCTGCCTCAGCCTCCTGGGTAGCTGGGATTATAGGTGCCTGCCACCATACCCAGCTAATTGTTGTATTTTCAGTAAACACGGGGTTTCACTGTGTTGGCCAGGCTGGTCTTGAACTCCTAAGACTTCGAGTGATCCACCCAGCTCAGCCTCCCAAAGTGCTGGGATTACAGGCGTGAGGCACCACACCTGTCTGGTTTAAACTATCTTTAGCCCCTCTTACTCTTCTAAGTAGTCTGCCAGGCAGTTGACATTCATTTGGTCTTTCAAACCTGACAACCAAGAAAGTATTAGGATTATTCCCACTCTATAGGCAGGAAACTGAGGCTCAGAGAAGCTGAGTGACTTGCTTAGATAGCACATCTAGGAGGAGTAGAGTGAGGATTAAAGCCTGGCACTGTCTGGTTGAAACTCCCATGCTCCGATCACCCTATGACACTGCCTGGCTGGACTAAGACCTTTATTTTCCTCTTGTGTTTGGCAGGTGTTGTCTTCTCATGAAAGGCCAGTCTCTAAGCGTCTGACTCTGGGTCTTGCTTTAGCGATGGGGCAGGTGTGTGTATACAGGATGTCTGTCGCTTTGTGGCCTGGCTATTGGGAACTTAGAATTCAGACTGGGCTCCCTTTACCTGTTCTTCAAGGTCGCTTTTGTTCCTTCAGCTCCAGATTTTGGGAGCTAAATATGAGAATGACTCTGAGGCTATAATCTAGAAATCTAATCCCCTATGAACTCCATTCCTTTCCAGCTATTTAATGGGCTAGCTCTTTTCTTAGGAGGTGAGCCATGGCCAGGCTTCCACCTGGGTGTAATAATAATCCTCCACACTTCTCCCTCTCTGGGTTCTCAGAGTCCTGACATTTTTGCAAGTGCTGCCCCCTCCCTAATAATTGGTGTGCAGCCGTTCATTAGAGCCGGAAGCGACCAGGTAGCACTTCTCACTGCCTTCCTTTTCCTCTCCCCTGGGAGACAAATCAGGGGCTCCACCGCACTCCCAGCCCTGGGTTCAGAGAGCTGGAGATGGTGGGAGAAAACATTTCTCCGTATCTCATTGTTGTGTTTTTATTTATATTCGCTGGAGAGTGGCAGATCAGAGGTTGTGAAACTATGAGGGGAAAACAGCTTCTAAAAATAAAAGTGTTGCTGGTGTGACGGGCCAGATTTGGAAGGAGGGCGCCTTGCATTCTCTCCCAAGGTGAGACAACAGCAGGATAATTACCCAGCGAATGGTGCTGGCTCTCAGTGGAGCAGCGGGGCCAAATGTTTGTGATGCCTGTTCACCCACTCGGCTACAAAGGGGCATTCAAGAGCCCTGTAAGAAATATGTTCAGATTAGCCAGAGGAGATACGCTGTTTTGGAAAACAAACGGCATGCACGTTCTTTCCTGGCAGAAGCTCTGGCTGTCCTTGGGGAGGTGACTAGGTCATTTGGGTGCCAGGCTAGAAGAAGTAAAGTAGATAGAGTGTCGCTGGCTGTAGGGCATCTCCCCTGGCCTGATACCCTGTGCCTTCCCGACCCCACCCATGTTGAAGTCCTAACCTCATCACTTACTTGACCCTTTCACAAGTTTACTAAACTTCTCGAGACTCGGTTTCCCAGTTTTAAAAATACACTGAATAGTAAATCCTGTCTCACAGACTGGTTTGGGATAAAAAGGAATTAAATAATGTAAAAAACCTAGAATATGCCTAAGGCCCAGGGAGTACAGTTTTTCTTCACAGTATTAGCAGGTCACAATGAAACTGCTTTTGTGAAATTATGACAGGAAAAGAAATCTGACGTGGTTGACTCCATCTTGCTTTTAACCTCCAAGCTGTCCTTGGTTTTTCCTAGGTGTAGGCCAAAGTAACTTTCAGAGGAATTTAGTTTATAGTTTAACCTTAAGACAAGGATAATAGTCACTCCCCAAATGAAGCCACCTTTGCGAAACCAATGAAAGGCCAGAAGGTTAAGATTATGAAAGGGGCCTGAATTCTGCTAAGATACAGGCAAATTTTCTATCATTCCTTATTGCTCAGGGGTCATGTGGCCAGAGGTCACAAGATTTGGGCCTGCCCCAATTGCTCCTATAAATAACATCACTATTGCAGAACCTAAGATTGGTGTTTTAAGACTTTTTTAGACTGACTCCATCCAGACTTGAGACTCATGACTCAGCCAGTCTCTGGGGCTCCCACCCAGAGGCAAACTAAGTTCAAGAGGACCATTTTCCACATCCCTGTGATTTCATCCCCAACCAATCAGCAGCACCCATTCCCTAATCCCCTGTGTATCAAACTATCCTTAAAAAACCCTGATCTCTGAGCCTTCAGAGAGACCAATGGGAGTAATAACTCTGTCTTTCATGTAGCTGGCCTTGTGTTAATTAAACTTTCTTTACTGCAGTAGTGTGGTCTTAGTGAACTGGTTTTGTTTATGCAGCAAGTGGGAAGAACCTGTTGGGTGATTACAACAGCTGAAACAGTGTTTTTAATAGAGTGCTTATGAACCCTGAGAAGCTTGTAAGCCCCACAACAGAATGAAGCACTAATGGTTGAATTTCAGGCCAGAGGAAAGATACTTTTGACAGATGAAACTTTCTGGTGCTATTCAAATTCTACCATGGAGGCAACCATCTGTTGAGCTAATTTGTAAGGTCAGCTCAGTATTGTTGTGAAGTGGAAGAAGGCCAAGAGAGAATCACAATTATTTATTTTTGCAGTTTACAAAGCATGTTCAGATGCACACTCTTATTTGTCCCACAAACGGCTTTATCAAATAGCCATCAAGACCACTTGCTTTTTACAGATGACAAAACCAGAAGTCAAGATTAGGTTCATTTAGTGATTGGTAAAACCAGAACTCCCAAATCGTGGTTTTCTCCCATCCTGAGATCTAACAGGGAATTCACCCCTAGATTGTAAGAAAACACTAGGGTATGGCCCTTTATGGGAGTGGTCTTTGGGTCATGCCAAGGAGAAATACTAAAGGGAAGAAATGTGCTCATTTGTACAATTGTTTTTACCATAAGCCTGGATAGTGGGGAGGCCAGGATTTCTTCATTCCTAACTTCTCCCTCTCCCAAGACTTTCTCCTTTTGTGTTGAAGGCCCCATGCCTGGGTTCCACTTCTCTGTCAGTTTTCAGAGAATAGGGCATTTCAGAGAGGCTGCCCCCAATGATTCCAGGTACAGGGAGGAAAGAAATGAATGTGAGATGAAGTATTTTCCTCCCAAGGAGGCTACCTCTGGAGGTGAGGGCATTCCTACAGGTTGCTGAGATAGGATAGGCCTGAGAGTGACTCTTCTGAACACCTAGCACAGTACCTAGTGCCTAACAGTGACTAATACTTAGCTGTTGCATGAATGGTGTAGGTAAGGTAACTGAGGCATGCGCTTCTGTATATTGCAGTGGCCAGCCCCAGTTTGGACACCAGATTCCTGGGTTGGAAGGAGTCATAGGAATTGAGGCATGTGCTTCTGTGTATTGCAGTGGCCAGCCCCAGTTTGGACACCAGATTCCTGGGTTGGAAGGAGTCACAGGAATTGAGGCATGTGCTTCTGTGTATTGCAGTGGCCAGCCCCTGTTTGGACACCAGATTCCTGGGTTGGAAGGAGTCACAGGAATTGGCAGACTAACTTTCTTATTTTAATTATTTACTGACATGGAGTCTCAATCTATCACCCAGGCTCGGGTGCAGTGGTGTGATCTCGGCTCACTGCAATCTACTCCTCTTGGGTTCAATCTATCCTCCCGCGTCAGCCTTGTGACTAGGTGGGATTACAGGTGTTCACCACCATGCTCCACTAATTTTTGTAGTTTTAGTAGAAATGGGATTTTGCCACTTTGGCCAGACTGGTGTCAACCTTCTGACCTCAAGTGATCCACCTGCCTCAGCCTCCCAAAGTAGTAGGATTACAGGGGTGAGCTATGGTACCTGGCCATTTCCTTACTTACTGATGAAGAAACTGAAGCTCAGAGTTGGGTAGTGACTTGCCCCAGACCATATGGCTACTTGGTGACTGAGGTGGCTTTCCTGACTTCAGACTCCCTGCCACACTCCCACCAGGCTCCTGGCAACAGGATTTCATGATCTATCCAAGGCCAACACAAGATGACTTATGACCCACAAGTACCTCTGCTGAATTTCCTTAAAATAACTGTTGTGATCAGTTTAATGTGTTAGAGGTACCAGGGGTGGGCTTGGGGAAGGGAAATCCTGTTAAACTTGTTAATTGCCTGTTAATTTCAGTCTCCACTCTAGAGAAAGCTGTTTCTGGATGATGGTGTGTGCTCTGGAATTGCAATAATTAGCTTGTTTGGACCAGAGCAAGACCATCAGGTGGGAAATAATATGTCCAATAACTGGGAAACAAAAATGCAGTGAGTTTTAAATGACAAGCTGTCTGGAAGCTATTTATTAAGGGGCTGTATTTTGTTTCAGCAACCTGGTGGAATGCCCAGATTAGCTACACAGCTTTAAGTGCCAAATAAAAGCAGTGCTATTACCACCACTAAAAATAATAGCTTTGGTTTATTGAGCCCTTATTGTGTACCAAGCACTCTGCTAAGTGTTGAGCATGCGTTTCCTTCATTTAATTCTCACCGTGAGCCTGTGAGGGACAGATACTATCCCACATTTGCCCACCAGGAGAACAGAAGCGCTACAGGGTTACGTCATTACCTACTTAAGATCATGTAGTTACTAAGGAGCACAGCTGGGACTGAAGGTCTGGGGATTCTAAAGTTAGTGTGTAAGAACCACCTTTGAAAATCTCATGAGCACTTACAAAGTATGGGGTTCAGCCAATATTTTTCCCAACTGATTATCGGATAAAGACATTTCCTTAAGTTTAGGGGCCAGGTTGCATGAAAAATAAGTGACGGTGTACACCAGAACCGTAATCATTCTAGAACAGCATGAGACACACATGCGGGAGGGAACTGGTCCCCGTTGTCACACCTCACACCCACTGTGGGCCTGTGCTCACCGTGTGGCACTTCTGGTGCAGCCATCCTGCCATCTAAATTGCTTCCCTTTCCATGGGCCTTTTTCACTGGTTGTTTGCCAAGCACCTATAGTTGAATTATTTCAGGTTAAACATATCTGTGAAGGGATTCCACTAAATTACCCCCAAGCTTCTGACTAGCAAATGAAACACACAAAAAGCAAAGCCAGTTCTTTGGCGTCTGTGGGCCAGGGTTCAGTTTTTCTCAGGCCCCGCGTCTTGCTCATTAGCTGCTGTGGTAGGATGCCCCCTGCCCGCGTTGCCTCCTTGCTAACTGCTGGGTGGTGGGAGCCATCTTCTAACACACTCACTCTGAGTCTGGGCGTGTACATTCATTGCACAGACTTTGAGTACACACTTGGTCTGTACCAGGCCTAGATGTTGGGAATACAGTGATGAACGAAGCACAGGGTGTCATCTCACAGTCACATCTACTTATGGGGAAGGAGCAGAGGGCAGAACCAATGAGTACAAGACAGCTTGGACACTTGCTGGGCTTGCCATAAGCAGAGGCAATCTGCATGCCTAACTAGGGTGACCAACCATCCTGGTTTGCATGGGAGTGCCCTGATTCAGCAGCCAAAGTGCTACAAACCAGAACGTCCCTTAGGTGCAGGCATACTAGGAGAGCTTGTTACCCTCCACCCGAGGAGATGGGGGAGGGATGCTCTGGGTGGGATTCATTCAAGGAGTAGAGACTTTCCAGGCAGATAAGAGAGTGGAAGGAGGAACCGGGCAGAGGGACAGTGGCACAAGAGAATGGTATGGTTAGAATAGAGGATCTGTGTCGGAATGGCAGGACAGGAAGCAGAATGGACTCAGCAGGGAGGTAGAGGCACAAAACTTGTGCCTAGTTATGCTGTGGGGTGTCTGTTCCCTGGAACCTACTTGTAGGAAGAACAGGGACACCCTGGATGCCTGAGGCTTGGGATGTGCTTTACTAGATGAATTCTAGAGGTGAACAGAGGGGTGTGTTCTATGGTACACATCTACTGTGGTTCCAGCCACCTTGCTCTGTTCCCTTGCCGATGTTCTTATAGCCCACAGCATGTGCTCCGAACTTCTCATTGTTCCTCAAGTTCTCAACTCTAATCTACAATGCCTTTAAGAAGAAGGGGCCCCAATGCCAAGCCCACCTCTACCGCAGTGTGGCTGGGAAGGCAGCACTGGGATGTCAGTGGGCTCTCCCGCTTATGCCCCAAATGACAGGTTAGCTTTGGAACGTCTCTGATTCTCAGTAATGTGTAAAACGGGGATGGCAATATCTTCTTTGCAGAGATGTTGTGAGATCCACATAAGTGCCTGTTCCAGTGTCAGCGTGTGATGTGTATGGAGTGAGAGACATTCAAGTTGAATGTTACGGTATGAAAGGTCCTCAGTTGAAGGGGGGAAATGGCCCTTAGCCTGAGGTCATCACAGGCGGGGGTCTGGAGCCCTGAAGCAGCCTGAGAGCGAGGGGACTGATGAACATTGTGTATGGCGGTTGCATGGGACTTTATTCCCCACCGGCACTCAGCAAACCTGTGACAAGCAAGTGCTTCCTGACCCTGTGAATTTGACTCCTCCCTCTCCTCACCCAACATAATCAAACGTGCACCTGTTGATCCTGCCTCCTAAAACTCTCTTGAATCCACTTTTATCCACCACCAACCCATCCAAGGGATCATCAACTCTGTTCTGGCTGCTGCCTCCCCCGGGGTCTCCCTGCTTCCACCCTGTCCTCTTCCAGTGCATTCTACACACCAGTCCAAGTGATCAGTGGATGATGCACAGCTGATCCTGTTACCCCTGCCAAAGCTGTTACACAGATTCCTGTCATCCTTGTAAAACCCAACCACAGAACGACCCTTGACCTGTAGCAAGGGTACTGAATGCTATGGCCACTGCTCAGGTTTCAGCCTCTTGTTGAACTGTTTTATTCCTCCTCCTCCTCCACCCTCCCGCTCTGGTGGCCTTGCGGAGTCACCTTCCCCACCCAGAACCACGGCTTGCAACCTACTTTCTGCCGTTAGCCTGGTTAACTCCTGTTCATCATTCAGGTTTTAGTGCAGACATCACTTCCTCCATGTGTTCTGTAGCATTTCCGGTCGGCATACTCTATTTGCAAGTGATTTTAGTAATACATCTTTGAATTTGGCAAGAAAGTGTGTGGCGAGGCAGTGTGACCCAACATTAGGAGTGTGGGCCCTCGAGTTGTAGTGTGTGGACTCTAGGGCCCGTGTCCCATGAGTCCTACCTGGGGCTGACTGGCTGTGTGACCTTGGGCAAGTTACCTGCTTGGTGCCTCAGTTTCCCCATCAGTACAAAAGGATAAGAATAGTATCCATCTCAGTGGGTTGCTGTGAGGATTAAATGAGTTAATATCAGTAAAGTCCTTACTAGCACCATGCCTGGCCCATGGTAAGTGCTGTAGAAGCATTTGTGACATAAATAAAAGGCGTTATCTCTGAGCATTTTGCTCACATCCCAGATGCGGTTTCCATCATGTAGCATTTAGTGAGATGTGCTTCTGTCCACTTCTTCTCCATCCCAAGGCCCTTTTCAGGGCAGGGACAATTGCTAAGGCATTTTTATGTATGCCGGTGCCCAGAAAGGTTCCTGGCACACAGTGGATCATCAACAAATGGAATAGGAATGGAACAACAAGGTGAAAATAAATAATGTATGATGCAGAAGAGATGAAATGCCAAGGAGGGCCTTGCTATAACCAGATATCAGAGATAGGCCTGCATTCTTGACCCTGTCCACACCTGTGTTAGGATGGGAGGCCAAAAAGACAGCCAGAGGGTCAAACCTTTCAGGTTTTAATGAACTGTCTTTTAGGGAAGACTGAACACTACTGGTGGATTCACCCAAAATTTCCATCAGCATTTTCTGAAACACTTCATTCCTCAAGAAGAGAGCCCATGTTGGACATAACTTGAAAAACAGACAATAAACCTCAAGGAGTAATTTGGAAAGACTTGAAAAGTCACTTTAAAATGTCCCTTTTAAGTATGGAGGGAATTAAGATATTTTATTAGCAGACAAATCTCCCAGAGAATAAATTAGAAAATACTCAGTTTTCTTGCTTCAGAAGCACTTTTTGAAGAGCTATTAAATTATCAATACTAAGTAGGAAAAAAGAGATTTCATTGAAAAAATTGATTTAGGACAACTTGCTGAGAGCTATTTTTAGTCAATGAGCATGGTATTCTTGGAGACAGCTGTGATCTTTAACTTCTTAGATTTACTTAAAAAATAGATGGAGAAGCATGTTTCTGCTTTGTATCTGTGGTTTATTTTGGGGAATGGAGTGTGAATGCTGAATGGTGATATGGCAAGAAAAACAGGGTGAGGGGATAGAGGTTACCCCCTTCTACCCTCACAGCAGCCTCCCCTCCAGTCTCATCCACATCCTGCAAACCTCTGCCAGGAGCAAAATCGTCCACCGATGGTCTTGATTATGAGCTCCTCAAGGATCATAGGAATCACTTTTTAAATCGAAGCGTCAGTGTGCCAGTTGCTTACTTGCCAAATATCTGATCTGAGCCCCTTGGAGTTGGAAGGAAACTTAGAATAGCTCTCCGCACCTGCCACGTAACTGGTCTGCATCGGTAGCTTTGTTATCAAGGGTCATTTCTTAGTCCCTATGACTTTAGTAACCTGTGTTTGACAGAGGGAGGATTATTATCTCACATCTAGATAACCACTGTGATTTACATTGAATTTCAGTAATGCTAAAAGTGAATTAAAGATAATTTAAATAGCCACTCCCATTTCGAAGTACTTAAAATTGTTACCTTTAAGAATTTAGTGTGTTCTATGAGACTTAAGGATGCTCTGATGGAAAAAAAGGAATTTAGTGTGTTCTATACCTATGTCATTTTCTGTCCATGGTAGGGAGATTCTAGTTTAGGCTGGAAAACACATGTGCTGTCTAGAGACTCCCCCAGCCATGCTTTCGCTGAGTGCGGGGCTCCGCTAATACATCCCTGACTGAGGCTATGAGGCTGGCAAGGTTCTGGGTCTCAGGGATCACCATCCAGTCTGTGCAAGGCTTAGGATGAGAAGTGAATCGCACCAGGAGGCTCAGTTAATGGTAGAGTCAGGCCTCAAATACAGGTTTCCTGATGTCTAACCCTGGAATCTTTCAAAAGCCCCCAAACCCAGGGAGGACTGATCTTGATCGTGAGCGCTTCAAGGTGTTCTGCTTGCTCTAGAAGTTTATTATAGAAGGTTGCCTCAGAAATATGGGATGTCCTGCTCAGGGGGTTAGAGGGACATCCAGGGGTCCTGTGGTCTCCAGCTGCCTCCAGGAACACTGCTCAGTGAGGATGGGTACCAGCCGTGGAGGACGCTGATGCCCAGAGCTTTAGAGCACCTGTGGCTAAGTGACCCGTGTGCTTTGCATGGACTGTTTCTTACCCTTACAACAACCTAAGAGCCAGGTGTAAATTGTCCGTTTTACGGATTAAGCAATAGACTTAGAGAGGTTAGGTCAATTATTGAAGACTCAGGTTTGCCTGACCCCAAAACTCAAGGAACTCTTTTCACCACCTCTTACAAGTAGACAGCCCTGTGTAAAAGCTTGACTTTGCTCTGGAGAAGAACAGAGCATGAGCTGGTGAGGTCAGTGGAAGCTTTATTCCAGTTCATTTTATTGTGATTATTTTAAAAGAAAATATCTACAACGCATGGACTGTCTGTAAAAAGGGCAGAAGAAAGGACTCCTATTAGGTGCCTCTAGGCTGGAAACTGGGTGGCTACGGACAGGGCTGAGAGGACGAATTTTTACCATATACCATTTTGTACCTTTTGTGATTTTGTATGTGTGACTTCATCATCTGATTAAAAATAAAATTTAATAAGAGATAATGCAAGCACTTGCTAAAAAATTTAGTCCATATGAATGAGGATACAGAATATAGTGACAAGTCTCCTTCTGCTTCTGACCCCCAGGCCCTCTTTCCCTGCTGCCCCCAGTCAGCCATTGCTGTTGTTCTGGAGACACTGCGGGCACATACAAGCACACATCGCCCTTTTGACATGGCTGGATGAAGCCATGCATACCGGTTGGCACCTTGTCCTTGCACTTATATCTTGGAGAATATTTGACATGAGTACATACAGTTCTTCATTCTATTTATTTCTTTAGAGATGGAGTCTTGCTGTGTCGTCCAGGTTGGGGTGCAGTGGCGCGATCTTGGCTAACTGCAACCTCTACCTCCAGGGTTCAAGTGATTGTCCTGCCTCAGCCTCCCGAGTAGCTGGGATTACAGGCGTCTGCCACTGTGCACAGCTAATTTTTGTATTTCTTCGTAGAGACAGGGTTTTGCCATGTTGGCCAGGCTGGTCTTGAACTCCTGATCTCAGGTGATGTGCCTGCCTCGTCCTCACAAAGGGCTGGGATTACAGGCGTGAGCTATCATGCCCAGCCAACTTCATTATTTTTATAGGCTGTATCCTGGATATATACTGATTTATTTATCCAGTTTCTTATTGATAGTCATTGGTTTCCAGTCCTTTGCTACTCCAGATAACCCCAAAGTGAATATTCTAATGACGTTTTTCCTACATGTGTAGATCAGTCTGTAAGATAAACATGTATAGGTGTAATTACTGGGTCAAAGGACATTTGTGTTTTTTAAACCTTCTAAAATTGTATGTGCAGTTTAAACTTTGAGAATCATTGTCACTCTGTCCCCTGAAGAGGTTGTATAATTTCCTTCCCACCACAAGTCATGAGGGTATTAGTTTACTTACAAATGGGAAGAGATTTAACAAAATGGTGTAAACTTTCTACAGAAGACAAGTCTGTAAAGGCCCAGTGTATCCCACTGAGGGCTGTAGAACCTGTAATCACTGTGGCCTCTCCAGGGCATCGGCACATCTCCATGGGAATTGGACATTCCCCCAGTCAGTCAATCTGTGGATGCTTACGGAACATCTGTTGTGTGCCTTACCACGGGCTGTGGGGATTGCCAGGAACCAAAGTCTCTGGACCTGCCCCTAAGAAGCTTGTGATATAATTGGGCAGCTAAGAAATCCTTTGAGAAGAGAATGAACAGTACAAGGCCATGAACCCAAGTTCTTAATCAGGGCTGTGCAATCTTTTGATTCCCTGGGCCACACTGGAAGAATTGTCTTGGGCTACACATAAAATACACTAATGACAGCTGATGAGCTACAAAAAGAAAATCACGAAAAAAATCTCGTAACGTTTCAAGAAAGTTTATGAGTTTGTGTTGGGCCGTACTGAAAGCCATCCTGGACCAAATCTGCCCTGGGCTGTAGGTTGGACAGCTTGTTCTAAATGAAACTTATAAGCTGGGAACAGTGGCTCATACCTGCAATCCCAGCACTTTGGCAGGCCAAGTAGCGGGGCAGATCACTTGAGGTTGAGGATTTGGGACCAACCTGGCCAACATGGTGAAACTTCATCTGTACTAAAAATACAAAAATTAGCCGGATATGGTCATGGGCACCTATAATCCTAGGTACTTGACAGGCTGAGGCAGGAGAATGACTGGAACCCAAGAAGCAGAGGTTGCAATGAACCGAGATCGCACCACTGTGCTCCAGTTTGGGTGACATAGCGAGACTCTGTCTCAAAAAAAATTAAAATAAATGAAGCTTATGGACAACACATGTCTCAGGAGTTTTGGGAGACACATCATTTTTAGTTGGTGTGCTCTTGGGAAGGTTTCTCAGACAAAGCAGTATTTGATGTTAACTTTGAAGAATGGCTAAGATTTTACCAGGCCAAGGGGAAGAAGATGAATGTTACTGGTGGGGAACAGACTCCTAATTTTTAAGCAACTGTTAATTGTGCTGACCACATGCCAGATACCATGCAAGAAATTCCCTCATTTTCTTAAGCAACATGCACTGTGTGCCTTCTATGGGCCAGGCATTGTCTTAGGAGCCTGGGGAACTTAGATGGGAGGTGCTTTGATAGTGTTCTGCTTCATTTTACAGAGAACCTAACTGAGGCCCCCAGAGGCTAAATAACTGGCTAGTGAGTGTTCAAGCTGGGGGTTTAATGTTGATTTTCTGATTCTAATTTTTGTACATTCCATCACCAACAGCTGGAGACCAAAGATACAGAAGGAGAAATGTACAAGGCATATTTGGGAGACAAAATATAGGTCAGTCTACGAAAGATGAATTGGGCACCAGACCTGAGGTCTCTTCTAATTGTCCAAGCCACATACCCTTGCAACAAAACAATTTTGTAAGAAAAGATGGCCTTTCTGTGTTCTGAAATTCACGCCTCATGCAAGCAGTATTTTTTTCCTACAAATTACAATATGCGTTGACATTATTAAGGAAATCACACGGACCCAGTATAAAGTGAAGAATCCAGTTGATTATTTTTATTGCTATGGAAGAACTTTGTAGGCGGACCGGGCAGAGACCCATTTCATTTGCTTGTGATACTGCAAACACTGCTGGTTGCCTGACTTTAGTAAAGGATAGAGACAAAGGGACAATCAAAGGTACTTACTAGACATTCTGTTTGGACAAATTAGCTTCACATTTCAGTGGCCTTCGTCTTAGTGCAGAACACCAGAAATCCGTGCTTTAATAAATGAGACTCATGACATCACCTTTCCTACTGTTCATACAGTTTTCGACAATGTCACTACAGTGCTGTTGCATTGATTATTTTCAGGCTGATTATTTTTTCTTGCAGAGGTTGAGCTATCAGTAGATTGCCATTCAATTCAATTTAGTAGTTATGACAGTTGGAATAACTACACTGCATCTTAATGTGTGTCTTATGCATAAATCACACTGTTTGCTGAGCAGTAATGAACAAAGAAGCAGCTAGGAGAATGAAAAGCAGTCCTTAATAGAAGACCCTGTTTTCTAGGCTGGAAAGTGGAAATTGATTGTACATCTGAAAGTCCAGTAGAGCCTGGCTTCAACTCTGGGGGCCTAGAGCCCATCAGAATGTGGGCCACATGGTTGGTGCTTAATGTATCTCTGTTGACCTGGCATCCTTTTAATGTTTATAAATGTTGCCTTAACTCTGTAGTCTGTGGGTATTTTGCATTCATTCATTCATGCATTCATTCCTGGTGGCTCAGTGTTGTGGGGGGTATGAAGAATCATGCATGGCCTTTGCCCACTGAACTATAGTTCTGTAAATGTTACAGGTGCACAGTAATTCTAGTAGTTCAAGGTGCTGTTGGGAAAGGCAGTATGAATTCAACTGTTGCCTCTGATACTGCTCAACTATATGACCTTGGGTAACTTGTATAACTTCTCTAAGTCCCAATTATCTCCTCTATGAAATGAGGATAAATCACAGTAATACCTATATTATAGGGTTGTTGGAGGATTAAGTTAAGAGCTCGCTCGTCGTGTGCAGTGGCTTATACTTGTAATCCCAGCACTTTGGGAGACTGAGGTGGGTGGATCACTTGAGGTCAGGAGTTCGAGACCAGCCTGGCCAACATGGTGAAACCCTATCTCTACTAAATACACAAAAATTAGTCAGATGTGGTGGTGTGTGCCTATAGTCCCAGCTACTTGGGAGACTCAGGCAGGAGAATAGCTTGAACCCAGGAGGTGGAGGTTGCAGTGAGCTGAGATCATGCCATTGCATTCCAGCCTGGGTGATGGAGTGAGACTCTGTCTTAAAAAAAAAAAAAAAAAAAAAAAAGAGTGGTCTTGTGAAGTGCCTGGCTCTTAGCTCAAGAAATATGAGTTATTTTTTCTGAGACTTTAGTCATTACTTCCAGCTTTGACCAAGAGAGGTTGTGGTGGGGTTATCAGAGATGGTTTTAGGAGGAGCCAAGCTTGGGTACCCTGAGCTATGGTGGGAGATGGGCCTTTTTGGGGTGGGAGCTGAAAGCCAGAGCCTGGGACAGGTGGGCATGGGGTGGGCATAGGGTGCAGGTCTCCCTTGCTGGAGAGGAAGGAGATGAGATGAGACTGGGAAGATAGGTACTCAGATCATGGAGGGACCTGCAGGCCCCTGCAGACTGCCACGTGGCTCAAATTTTCCCCAAGAATCAGGCCAATCCCCTCAGGTCTAGGGGAAATCGACATGGTAAAAATCAGTCTATTGAGGCCTGCTTCCCTGGAGGTCAAATATTTTATTCTATAAATGAAATTCGGTCACTTTTCAGTTGAGCAGTTACTTAAATTAAGGCAAGCAGGAAACACAGGCATTTTCTAACTTTTCTATCATCCATCTCTAAGACTCTGTGGGAGCCTCCAATGGAGGACAGAGCGAATGGAGCTGAAAAACAGAGAGCTGTCTTCTACAAGCGTAAAGAGAGAAGCACTCCCAATTATTTTCGAACCCTTTCATTTTCCTCTGTGTTGTTATGTGCCCTTTAAAATAACATGGCAAATATTTTTCCCCCAAATGATTAGACTTCAAAATTGCTTTGGCTCATAGAATGTCCATAAGCTCCACCCACACTTCCTCCCTCTCGCTTTTCATTTCTGTCCCTGAGAGCCTGATCTGTTGGGGTCAAACTGCTATGCAGACATTCTGCAAAGCTGGGTTCCAGCCCCGGAACTCTGGCGGTCTCGGCTCGGCTTCCTCTTTCAGTTCTCTTTTCAGCTATAACACGGCTCACGTAGCTTCTCTTAGAAGCGCTTACCCCATCCAAAGATATATCTTGGCAGAGAAAATCAAGGCAGATTTTGTTTAAAAAGGTAGGAGATAGCAAAGCCGCTTTCCTCCCTGGAAGAAAGTCTATATACAGACAACCTGCTAGCTTCATCCTCCAATGCCTGTGGACTATAGTCAAAGGGAAAATGTCTTTAAAAGAAAAATGTGGCTGCCTAAAGGAGCTTGTCAGGGAAAGAGCCCACCTAGCTCAGCAAACATGGATGAAATGGGAATGCAGCTGAATGCCATGGTGGTGCAAGACTGATTCAGAGACCAGTTTGCTTGATCTGAGTTAAAATGACCCTGATTGTTGTCAGAAGGCAGGAAGTGCCCTGGGTACAGTGCAATCCAAGGGAAACAGACAGGTGAAACTGAAACTCTCTTTCCTCTGAGCTCCCTATTAAGGGCGGCGATTGAGGAACATTTTACAGCTTCTTAAGCACAGAGGCACATTCTGACCACAGACCTGTGAGGATTGAGCTCTCTGGCTTGTTTCATCAGTGGGGAAACAGACTGAGAGAGGCCAAATGGGTCGTCCAAGATGTTCCAGAGCTAGCACCTGGCAGAATTGGGGCTTCTGGAGGTCCAGCTGCACACCTCGTGTTTTTTCTGTGGCACTCTGCCACTGTCATTTGGAACACAGCCGGCAGGGTGAGGTCCACACTGCTGGTGGACTGACCCCGTGCCTGAGCTTCGTGTGGTTGTCTTAGCTCCTTGTGAGTAACTAAAACGGTTTTGGCTTTAGTTTCCCCAGCTGCATGCAGGAGGGGACTGACTCCAACTCACACCTTTCCAGAAGGAAGGCGTAACTATGTGGCACACGGGGGAAATCAGGAGGAACCAGACTGCATGGCTTCCTGCGAATTCTGTCCCTCGGAGGATGGTATGTTAAATGTGATATTAGACTAAATGGGACAGAAAAGGAAGCCTGCTAGTCCCACGTGTTTCCCCTGGATATTTCATCAGTCTGTGCCTAAAAAACCTGGCCTGCTTTCTTCTCGACTGGACTTTGGCACCCTGCTGTACCAGAGACTCTGAGAACCTGGGTGCCAGAGCAGATGGATTGGGGATGGAGGACCAATTCCACTACTTCCAAGCTGAAGACTTTCAGCAGATTGCTTAGCCTAGCTGAGACTTGGTATCTTTCTCTGTAAAATGGGGACAAACAGGACTGCCCTCTTCCGAAGGTTGTTGTGAAGAGTGAGACAATGCATGGACTGTGCTTGGCGTGAGAACTGTCCCGTAAGTGACCTGTCAGTTTCCTTGCTAACACGTGTTCAGTGCTCACATGTGTCAGGCACTGTGCTACCTGCTTTCCATAAATGAATACATTCAATCCTTTTTAATGACAGAATCCAGGTAAAGAGCTTCATGTAGCTCCTGGCACACAGGAAGTGATCAGAGTGGTGCCTGCTGTTAATGGAATGCCCTGCACAGTTAAACCTGCCCAAGTCTGGGCCCTGCCCTGAACTGCTGCTTCCGTGGGAACCAATTGCCATGACTTAGCTCATGTGATCTCTCAATGGCCCCCTTTGTTGCAAATCCATTCATTGCTCAAGGCCTGGCTCAGGAAGCCACTTCTTCATGGTTTAGTGGTTTGCTGGTAGAGACGGATGTGTGAGCCAATGGTTGCAATGGTAGTACTCTAGGAATGCCTGAGCAGGGGTGAGTGGAGGAGGGTGTGGGGGACCAGAGGGGACAATCACCTTTGGTTTGGGGGGAAATCAGGGAAGATCTGATGGAAAGGAGGTAAAAGTTGAGTTGGGTCTTGAAAGAAAAGGAGTGTGGTTGGGCAGAGACAGGGAAAGGACATATTTAACACACACTGTAGGTCACTGGAGATGGTCAAAAGCAGATGGTGAAGGGCCTGGGTGGCTGGGCTGTTTTCCTTTTCTCTGGAGGCCACAGAAGATTTAGATAGATCTTGAGCAGGGAAGACACATGATTACCTTTGCTTCTTAGAAGGATCACCAGGATTGTGGTGTGGAGGATGGTAGGGGAGAGGGCAGCCAGCTTTAGGCCTTTGCTGGGAACACAGGCCAGACACTGAAGAGGGCAGTGGTCACGGTGGGGAGCTGGAGGGGACACGTTTGAGAGACAAACAGGAAAAAAGATCAGCTGGACTTCCTGACCACATGAGGTGGGGGAGGGAGAGAGAAGCCCACAGTGACTTCCAGTGTGGGAAATTCTGACTTGAGGAAGGCCTCTCAAGGTGAAGGATGAGAACGGGCCATCAGAGGTGGCATTTGAGAACTCACTGGTTTCCTTAGAAAACAGGTGGAGGCTGGGCGCGGTGGCTCACGCCTGTAATCCCAGCACTTTGGGAGGCCGAGGCGGGTGGATCACGAGGTCAAGAGATCGAGACCATCCTGGTCAACATGGTGAAATCCCGTTTCTACTAAAAATACAAAAATTAGCTGGGCATGGTGGCACGTGCCTGTAGTCCCAGCTACTCGGGAGGCTGAGGCAGGAGAATTGCTGGAACCCAGGAGGCGGAGGTTGCGGTGAGCCGAGATCGTGCCATTGCACTCCAGCCTGGGTAACAAGAGCGAAACTCCGTCTCAAAAAAAAAAAAAAAAAAAAAAAAAAAAAAAAAAAAAAAAAAAAAAAAAAACAAAAAGTAAAATTAAAAAAAAAAAAAAAAAAAAAAACAGGTGGAGAGATGGTAGCTGGAGATATGTCCTTTTCTCCTTTGGCCACTGGACAGAGGCCCAGAATCCAAGGGGACCTAGAAGCAGTTCCTGGCTGGCCTGGGGCGGGTCAGGAGGCTCGCTGGCTAGTTCTGCCTGCCTCCATGTGGGAGTAGCTTTGAGAAGCCAGGGGTGGCTGGGAGGGCCATGAGTGGAGGAGAATTGTGCACTAAGAGGAGAGCTGAGGGACCTGAGGATGTTCAGCCTGGGCAGAGAGGCCGGGGGAGGGACCGCCAAGGCTGTCACCCTCGGTGATCCTGCGCGCCTCCACGCAGGAAAGCTCACTGTGTTCCCCAAGGCCAAACTGGATTTGAGTTCCATGTAGGGCAGACCTTGTTTTCTCCTCTACGAAAAGCTGATAAATTACCTCGTCAAAGATGGTGGGGAGTGAAATGTGAAATTCATGAAAAGCACCTTTTATTTTTGTGAGACAGGGTCTTGCTTTGTTGCTTTGTTGTGCAGGCTCCAGTGCAGTGGTGCGATCGTGACTCACTGCAGCTTTGACCTTCTGATTCTCCTGCCTCAGCCTCCCGAGACTGGGACCACAGGTGTGTAACCACCAAGCCCAGCGAAATTTTGTATTGTGTGTAGAGATGGGAGTCTCCTTCTGTTGCCCAGCTGGTCTCAAATTCCTGGGCTCAAGTGATCCTCCTGCTTGGGTTTCCCAGAGTTTTGGGATTACAGGCGTGAGCCATAGCCTGCCCATGTAAACTCTTTTTACTGCCTCCAGCACAGAGGAAGCACTTCGCAGTGGTGAGATGACCCTGAAGGAACTGTCCCCTCTTCCTCCACCGAAGGGCCGGGTGTCCTGGAAAATTTGGCAAAGGAGGGCTGGTTGCTTCATGACGGATGTAGAATAGCTTTGGATCAAGTAACTTAGATGTTACCTTCCCACAGTACATTTTTGCTGGGTGGGCACGTGTACCTGATGTGGCTGCAATGTGTTTTAGCTGAAAAAGAGTCATTAATAAAAAAAGATGGGGAGTTTCTTTAACCTGGTTTGCTTCAACACAAGATAAAGAATACAAAACAGCTGTAGTCTGCCAGGAAAACTGGACAGACTGGACCTAGGTTGGGGATGGTCACGATTCTTGATTGTACTGGAGGCAGCTTGGTACGCGGGAATGAGTGGGAGATTTGGGATTAGGGAACCCGGGATGGAGCCATGTCTTTGTCCCTTCCCAGCTGTGTCAGCTTGGGTAAGTCATTTAACCTTCAAGACTCACTTTCCTCCTTCATAAAGTGCTGTTTAAAAGAATGTAGGAGAGTGAGGTAAGCAGAGTCCCCTAACTGCCTGCCATCTAGTAGGTACACAGGGAATTTTAGCCAAATGTATAGCTGAACCAGCTGACGCCAGAAAGATATTAACTGGAGCAGTTTCTTCTCCTCCCACCTCCCTGCTGCATCTTCCGATGCCATCCCCAGACATTTCCTCTGGAGTTCTGTCTGTGGGTTGTCATTTTGTCTGCCTGCCTTTCATCCTCCAAACGTCTTGTTAATCGCACAGGAAGTGGGTGGGTAATGGGCTTCTCTGTTGTTCCACTGGCCTCCCAGTAAGTCTTACTGTTTTGCTTTCCTCACCACAGGGGCTTCTCACACCGTCTAATGACTGTTTTCCTTTTGGAAATGGCATATTTTTAGACAAAAAGCATTTCCTGGGGCTCATCACCCATTCCCTGGCAGATCTCTGACTTCTCAGCAAATTTCCCCGCTTCTCTCTGGTCACATAAAACCCACCCCAGCAGCATGAGCACAGGAAATGCAAGAACCACAGGCCCCCAGCAGCCTTCTCTGCTCTAAGCCAATACCCAGGCTGGGTGATCCTTGGCTGAGGCATGGGGGTCCCAGCTGCTGGGACTGCAGAGGCTGTTGCTTCTGGCTGCTGTCCTGCCTCTCCCCAGCCGTCCATCTCCCTTCTGCCAGTGTTAGAGGGTAGGGTGGTGGTGTTTTCAAAGTTGCCAAAACCATGTCCCTTTTTGAGTCAAACCCAATTTCAGATGATTCCATTCCCTCTTAGTAACAGCTGTAGTCACACGCACCTGGGTTTGAGTCATGGCTTAGTCCTTGGCTAGCTTGAATGCTCTAAGCCTCAGTTTCTTTATTTGTAAAATGGGGCAATATTAGTAAACATGACAAGGCCATTGTAGAGACGATATGGAATACAGTGGGTGAGTACAATGGTCAACACCGTGTCTGGCACTTAGTTGCTTTTATTCTTTCTGATCTAAATAATCATGATGATTTAATTATGATTATATTTTAAATTTATAAAATTTATTGTTTCACAAGTATTTATTTATTTTAAGACAGAGTCTCACTCCGTCGCCCAGTCTGGAGTGCAATGGCCCGATCTCGGCTCACTGCAACCTCTGCCTCCTGGGTTCAAGTGATTCTCCTGCCTCAACCTCCTGAGTAACTGGGACTACAGGCACCTGCTACCACACCTGGCTAATTTTTTGCATTTTTAGTAGACACAGGGTTTTACCATGTTAGCTAGGATTGTCTCGATCTCCTGACGTCGTGATCTGCCCACCTCCGCCTCCCAAAGTGCTGGGATTATAGGTGTGAGCCACCGTGCCCGGCCATAATTCTTTAAATACAATTATTTATATTTATGTTTTCCCTCTCCCATAAGCTGTGAGCCCCTTGAGGGAAAGGGCAAGATCTTCATCTGTCTTAAAAAAAAAAAAAAAAAAAAGAGCCTCACTCTCTTGCCCAGGCTGGAATGCAGTGACACATCCTTGGCTCACTACAACCTTCATCTCTCAGGTTGAAGTGATTCTCATGCCTCAGTCTCCTGAGTAGTTGGGATTATAGGCGCATGCCACCACACCTGGCTAATTTTTGTATTTTTTGGTAGAGACAGGTTTTACCATGTTGGCCAGGTTGGTCTTGAACTCCCAGACTCATGTGATCTACCTGCCTTGGCCTCCCAAAGTACTGGGATTACAGATGTAATCCAGCCGAGATCTTCATCTCTTAATACAAAGTGCAAGTACCCAGTAAATGTGTACGGGGCTGAGAAGAGTGAACCAATGCCTTTAGAGCCCCAAAGAGCTGTGTCCCTTGCCCTCAGGGAGCTTCAGTGGGGAGCCCAAAGGCCATTGAGAGAGGGGGAAAGGGAATGTGGCTGGACTGGCAGGACAGTGAGGAAAGCAGTGTTTGGACGAGGTGGGAGGAAGGTGGAGGAACTCCAGGTGCCTGCCCTTTCTAAGCTTCTCTACATAATAAAGAATGAGTTGTCATGCCTTTCTATTAGGTTCTATTCATTTATTCTGTTGATTCATGTTTTGGTAGCACCGACTCTAGAAGTTTCTTTTAGGCAAATCTCCATTCACTATTCAGCTCACCCTTAGATTGCTGTGAAATGTGTGGCACTCAGACTGCCTCTTGCTGCTCCCATGACCATGACAGATATGGCTAATGGACGACAGCATTCTGTCACCCTGAGTCTGGAGTCATCTTAAAGTTCTGCATAAAGCAGCCATTCCTGATGGAATAGAATCCTCCCTTGGGTTTAAAGCTACTCATCAGTCCTGCACAGTGGCTCATGCCTCTGTACTTTGGGAGGCTAGGCTGGTGGATCATCTGAGGTCAGGAGTTTGTGACCAGCTTGGCCAACATGATGAGATCCCATCTCTTCTAAAAATACAAAAATTAGTCATATGTGGTGGTGGGCTACTGTAATTCCAGCTACTAGGGGGGAAGAGGTAGGAGAATCGCTTGAACTTGGGAGGTGGAGGTTGCAGTGAGCTGAGACTGCACCACTGTACTCCGGCCTGGGTGAGAGAGGGAGACTTCGTCTCAAAAAACAAAAACGAGAAGCAAAACAAAACCTACTTGGAATAAGATCTTCCGCCTAGGCCGTAGATCACTGGGTAGGTCCTGAGACCTCCATAAATTTCAAACCTTATAATTTCTCCCTCAAAAATACTACAATGTTTCAATTCTCTCCACCTTTCTCTATGGAAGCTCGTCTTACTCAATTACTAGAAAGATTAGAGAGGTGTTAGGTATTAGGAAGAGGAAAAGTGGGCAGACAAAAAGACGAGTGTCCCTCTTTACATACTCATACGTTCAAGGTGTTTGGAAAGATCTGAAGTTTGACTTGAAATGATGGAGTTAAATGCAATTCTTTCTGTGTTTTTGTCTTTTCCAATTCTGTATTAAGAATGTACTACTTTTCGGGGGGTGGGAGTTGGGGAGAGATAGCATGGGGAGAAATGCCAGATATAGGTGATGGGGAGGAAGGCAGCAAATCACACTGCCATGTGTGTACCTATGCAACAATCTTGCATGTTCTTCACATGTACCCCAAAACCTAAAATGCAATTAAAAAAAAAAGGAAAAAAAAAGTACTACTTTTCAAAGTAGTTAAAATGTATTTTAGAAAAATGGAGTAATTTTCTAAAAAAGAATTTTTTTTTTTTTTTAACATGGGGTTTCACCATGTTAGTCAGGCTGGTCTTCAACTCCCGACCTCAGGTGATCCGCCTGCCTTGGCCTCCAAAGTGCTTGGATTACAGGCGTGAGCCACCACGCCTGGCCAAGAAATTTTAAGTTACATTTAAAATTGAGCGATTTTATTAAAATTTTTATTAAAAATTTTATGAAAATGCATTTTACTTCAAAAACTTCATGACTTATTGTCCTTTCATACCTTTGTGACTATAATACCTAATAAAAAATTAATGGCCAGCACAGTGACTCATGCCTGTAATCCCAGCCCTTTGGGAGGCCAAGGTGGGTGGATTACCTGAGATCTGGAGCTCAAGACCAGCTTGGCGAACGTGGTAAAACCCTGTTTCTACTAAAAATACAAAAATAAGCTGGGTGTGGTGGCATATGCTTGTAATCCTGCTACTCAGGAGCCTGAGGCTGGAGCATTGCTGGAACCTGGGAGATGGAGGTTGCTGTGAGTGCCATTGCATTCTAGACTGGGCGACAAGAGGGAAAACTACATCTCAAAAAGTAAAATAAATTAAAAGCTCATCTTTTGGTTTGTACATATGAAACACCGTCTTCTCTGAACAAATCTCTTATTTACAGTCTTTTAAAATTAAAAGAATACCTTCCAACTGGGTACGGCGACTCACGCCTGTAATCTCAGCACTTTGGGAGGCCCACATGGGAGCATTGTTTGAGGCCAGCAATTGGAGACCAGCCTGGGCAACACCGTGAAACCTTATCTCTACAAAAATTTAAAAATTATTTGAGTATGTGCCTGTAGTCCCAGTTGCTTGGGAGACAGATGTGGGAGGATCCCTTGAGCCTGGGAGGTTGAGACTGAGGAAGACATGATTGTTCCAGTGCATTCCAGCTTGGGAGATAAAGGATGATGATGAGGAAGGTCACAGAATGTTGTCCAGCATTGGGAAGAATGTGGCATGCCCCTCAGCTCCTCTGTTCTCTTGGGGGAAGTACTATACCAGGGAGGCCCTGTTTCTCAATCCCTTTCTTCTTCCTAATGAGCTTTATTAATAACTGGAGTCCACTGGGCCATATTTTTATTAGAGGGCAGGGTCACTTCACTATATGAGTTCTGCAACAGCCACGGTTTGCTCTGCTCTGGGCTATAAAACCTGGTGGCCAGGCTTCCTGAGGGCAGGCCTGAAGGTCCCAGTTTTCTCCCCTGTCCATCTGCCTGGTGACTGGGTGAATAGGCAGCCCCCAGCTTCTCAGCCTCCCTGCCTGAACCAGGTGGGAAAGTGAGGGTGGCCTCTTTTTGGGAAGCTGGTCATCTTCAGTTTAAAGGGGGTGGGGCAGAAAGCATCACTATGGCTTTGGGCCCAAGCCAAATCCCCTCCTCCATGGTAAGGAAGAAGAGAAAAGCTGATACTGTGGTCTTTGTTTGGTAATCAGTACTCTGGATGGTTGTGACCCAGGTGGGCCAAGAGCTGAGCTGAGACTTCTGAATACTCTAACATGCTCATAAAACTGTTTTCCTTAGAGTGGTTAAGGTTCCTCATGCCTTGATCCCAACACTTTGGGAGACTGAGGCAGGAGGATTACTTGGGCCAAGAGCTTAAGGTTACAGTAAACTATGATAATGCCACTATACTCACGCTGGGCAGTAGCGTGAGATCCAGTCTCTTAAGGCACACACACATGAAATAACTTTCCCGGAAGCCCTCTAAGTTATTAGAAAACATACCTATAGTGGACTATTGTTTAATGCTTACCATACCTCATCATGATGTTTTTGAAAAACAGAACTATGATGAACTAATATTTAATGCTTACCATATCTCCTTATGACGTTTTCAGAACAAGCAGGATAGCTCTGGGCAGTGGGCTGAGGTATATTAAGTAAATACTTCATGAACCTTAGCAGCTGTGTAAACAAGTGGTGGCATGAGGTGGGGACTTGACCAGCCAGAGTCCAGGGTTCACAGGGAAGAAAGGAACCAATTTACTGGAACTGGATTATGAAACCCATAAACCTTAATGAAGTAAAAATAATACCAACCTAGCAGAGTTCTGTGGAGTCTGGGTGGCAGCTCTAGTTCTGTGGTTGTCAGTCCAGGCTGTCTTTAGATTTGAACTGTCTGGGGTAGGTCTTTGGGTTATTTTATAAGTTCCCTAAATGATTCTAATGAGCTTCCAAGGGTGAGAACCACTGCCACAGTTAAATGGTCTGAATATGTGTCAATCACAAATCCCCTGATAATGTCCCAGGGTTGGAAAGCTTAACTCATCTTAGGGATCCTATTGAAATTTGAGGACCATCCATCTCACGAGCAGGTGGCAGGGTTAGATCCAAAGGCAAATTAGTATTCCACGAAGCCTTGGTTCTCAAACTTGGGTGTGCGTCAGAATCCTCTGGAGGTCTTGCTAAAACCCAGATTATGGGGCCTTAATTTCAGAGTTTCTGACTCACTAGGTTTGGGATGGGACCCTAACATGTCTAACAAGTTCTCAGGTGATGCTGATGCTGCTGGTTTGAAGACAACACTTGAGGAATCACTGTTGTGGACACAGGTCTTGGCTCTGAGAGGCACTGCTGGGGAAGCAGAAAGAGCAAAGTTCTGGGAGGAGGCAGGGACCTGGGTTCAGGTCCATGGTTCATGCAGGTGCAGTGTAGATGAGGGTAAGCAGTGTGACCTTTTTTGAACCCAGTACTCTTATCTCTAATCTGGGGGAATATTAGCTGCTTTGCCTTTCCCTAAGCATTGAGAAGTATTTATTTATTTATTTTATTTGTGTATATTTTTATATTTTATTCATATATTTTTAAAGTATTTATATCCCAACAGTGGGATAATCAGTAATCACTGGACTCTTACCATGTACTGAGCATTTTTAACACATTATTCCCATTAATCTTCCGAACATTTCTAGGAAGTCGTTTGTATTCTTATTTTACAGATCCAGAAACTGAAGTTTAGGAAGCATCAGCTGTTGTTAAGAGCGGTCCTTGTGTTAGAGGCAGTGCTGGCTGACCCCAGAGCCCAAGCTCTCAATTGTTGTGCAGTCCCTGAGCCTCAGTGAGAAAACCCTGTGAACCCTGAGACTTGCCAAACAACTTTTAGCTGTGGTTTTTCTAAGTGATGGGCAGGATTTGATGTAAGGAATACCTGACGGGCAAACCACTGTGCAACAGGGTGCAAATCCCAGTTAATTCAGGTCTGGGCAGAGTGGGAAGTTTCCAAAAGAAAACGCAGCACATCAAAGACTCAGTTACTGCATTTGAGAATGGGCCACTCTGATAAGATAGAGGCACTAATTAGGAGGAAAAAGTAGCCCAACAAATGTCAGCAGGAAGGCCAGGAGGCTCTTGAAGAGCCTGATGTAAGCCCAGGAAAGCTGCTTCCCAGAAGGCCTGGTACCAGATCAGAAACTCTGCAGCTGACTCATTAACCCAGTAAAAGTAGCTTCAAAGCTCTCTGGGAAAGGACAGCTTTGAAGAAAGGAAAATATTGCTCCTATGAGGGGACCAGAAGAAGCCATGGAGTGGGACCCAATATATGCAAATCAGGCATTGTGAACTCAAGAGTGGTTCCAAGGAGCTTGCAGACACAAGGAACCGGTACACAAGGTTCTGCTTCGCAAGCAGGAAGCCCCTGAGAGATATGGACCTTTTGGTCACTGTGAACGGGATCCTATGGTCAGGAATGAGTGGGACAGGTGATCACTGAAGTCTATTTTAGCTTTTAATTCTAATCACCCTCTGAGTTAGATTCTGCTGCAGTAGTCTACCAGATTTATTTTCCAGGGTCAGTAAACATTTGGATAGGAATACATTGAATGCAAAACAAAAAATACCAGAAAGAATCTGATGAAATGTCATGCCAAAGTTTATTAGGAATAAAACATTGTTATAACTATTATATATGAGTGGGAATGCTGTATAATTTACAAAAAAAGAGGTTATGAGGATTCAGATGAGACAATAGATATCTGAAAAACGTTTTGAAAACTGGAATTGTTCAATTAGAATAAAAGTATATGCAACAGTTGGGATAATTTTCTGGATGAAGATGTGAAAAGCAACTTTACTGAATAATTACAATAAGTACCGTATGAGCATTTCATATGACCTGGAAGGAAAAGGAAACCATGTGCTTTCCAGGAGGTAAAATGCTCAGCTGATTGAGACTGTGGAAGGTCTTATGGGGTCATATGAATGAGCAGGAAAATAGAAGATGGCCTTTGATGCAGACAAAGCTATTATTTGTTTAGGGAAAAGTAGCCCAAACAACATATAAAGTGGTTGCCTTTGATCTAAAGCACATAAACCAGAGAGGAATTTTGGCCTTTGAACTTCTTTTGTTTCTTATCTGTGATGCTAGTTTGGTCAAGATGGCTAACCAAGTGTTAAAAATATCTGTACATCCTTAGAATAAAGGAGCCATAAAGATCATGTGATCTACTGATGGCTTTAATTTTATAGAGGAGAAAACTGAGGCCTAGAGAGGTAAGTGGCTTGTTGAAGGTCCTATAACTACTTAGAAAATATTTTGTGTACTAGATGGAAAACATCAGTTTTCCTTTCACAAAATCTAAGCTACCTGATAAAGGCTGCCTTAAAGAGGGTGGGGGAATTTCCAGAACATTTTTACTTCTAATCATTCTCTATGAGTCACCTGCTAGAAGTTCTAATTGTGTCTCCATTAGGTGGAAAGTTGACCAAATGCTCCCTCCACACGTCCCATTGCATTGCTGTAAAAGTTAAATCATTGAGATAGATGGATAGATACCTCATGACTAGCAACATTTTCCACATAATCTTACATAAATGATTCCTAATAAATTACACAGACAGGACTTCACAGTGAAATCACAAGTGAGTTTAGTACAGGCGTATGACAGCCCAAACATCTGTTGGTTTTGGAAGTAAGTCTTCCCATTTTAGAACTGCCATTGAATCATCAGGAGATGGGGCTTGACAGAACTTCAGAGGAATATTAGGTCTCCACCAAAAGATCTAACTCCTCTGCTCTGTGTTAATTAGAAATGATAGGCATCAGGGGCTATGCTCATCTCCCTAGTTTCCTGCGTACCTGTTCCTGCTTTGACAACACACTCCACAGGGTAGAGAGGAGAGGTCAGAGAGCTTTGGTGCTCTTAGTGTGTGACTGGTGATGACTGCCCTCTTGGACTCTATCTTCTCAGGAAGAGTCCAACCTTTCTGGACCCCTGAGCCTTGTCTGGGCCTTCCTGCCCTAGCTGACTTCCTAGGCCCATGAAAGCCTGACCCAAGTGCTTTACCTGCTCCCTCCAACTTCCTGGATCCACTTGGGATTCCATCCATTATGGTTCTGATCTGTACTCTACACCCCGCCTCTGCCCTTGGTTGAACATTTGGTCTTTGTCTCTTCCTCGCAGCTGAGCCCTACATGTCAGTCATTTCCTACAATTTGTATTTAATCGATCACTTTAATGTCCCATCTAAAACTTTTTCCATTGTTCATGTGGAATTTAATGGAACTTTTTTCTATAAGTGTGAATTTTAAAAACCTTCAGTCTGCATTAAGACTATTGAAGAGCACAGTCTGTGTTAAAAGCTAGATAGAAAAACTATTGGCTGTCCTAAGAGGTACCAATTATAAGTAAATAGCCATCAATTGATAAACACATCCTGCTCCAAAGTGCAAATATTAGGGAGAAGTCAAGTGGGAGAAATGACTGGTTCTGATTGGAAGAAGGAGGTGAAATGGGCAAATGTGTACATGTGCCAGAGAATTTTCTTTTTCCCCTGGTTCCTGAAGAGATAAGACATAGAAACCTGGAACATCAGAAAAGTCAGGTAGCAGTGATAGGGCTTTTTTTTTCCCTCTGGCGCAAACCAGTCATAGTATTCTTTTATATGGTCTTTATATGAGAAGCCCTATATGTGTTTTTTTCTGAAAACCAGTCATAGTATTCTTTTATATGGTCTTTATATGAGAAGCCCTATCTGTGTTTTTTTTCGAGACAGAATCTCCTGCTGTTGCTCAGGCTAGAGTGCAGTGGCATGATCTTGGCTCACTGTACCCTCCGCCTCCTGGGTTCAGGCGATTCTTCTGCCTCAGCCTCCTAAGAAGCTGGGACTACAGGTGCGCGCCTCTACACCCGGCTAATTCTTGTGTTTTTAGTAGAGAAGAAGCTTCACCATGTTGCCCAGGCTGGTCTTGAACCCCTGACCTCAGGTGATCTGCTCGCCTTGGCTTCCCAAAGTGCTGGGATTACAGGCGTGAGCCACCATGCCTGACAGCCCTATGTGTTTTGCTTCGTGGTGAAGTCACTGAAATTTCTAGTAAAGCAAGGAGCCTGGGGAGGACTCATCCCAAGAAAGTTGAAGGTGAGTTAGAAAATTGCCGTGTACTCAAGTATGACAGAACTCAAGGACTGTCATAGGCTGTCATGATTAGCAACTAAAGAACGGAGCTCTGATGCTTAATGTTTATATGTCTTTAAACCTTGCTTTAAATAAAATGCTTTATTTATACTAGTTAAGTATTTGTTATGATACATTGTTTTAATGGAAACCTCTGTTGGACTCTAGTTGTGTGGGAAAGCAGGTGGGGCTTTGACAGGATTAACCACGTAGATGGAGAGTAAGGCTCTTTGGAGCCAAGTTGGTTCACACAGGTGGCACTGCCCACCCACAGGCGTCCATTGCATCTGGGTTACGAGTACTGCTCCTAGGAAGACACAAACCAGGCTCTGGGAGTGCCAGCCTAGGAAACTTGAGCCAACAAAGTCACCACAAAGACCATAGCACTTACACAAAGGGACAAGTACAAAGGGGGATGGGAGGGTAACAGGTGTACGCTCCTTTCATCATGTTTTTTTTTTTTTTTTTTGTGAAACACAGAATACATTGCTTTTGGATTTTTTTTTTTTTTTTTTTTAAATGAAAGCTTTGGATTTTTCAAATGGGGTTATTTGCCTTTCATCTGTGTTTTGTCTGCTGTTCTATTTTCTGATCCATTACTTTCATCTTTGAAACCTGTCATTGTGATTCTTGTATCGATGTAACTATCCGTTAAAAGGCCTTTTGCTTTTCGGGTCAGAAGTGTTTATTATCAGACAATTGAAATGATTTTCTATTGGCCTCAAACTTGAGAGTTACGCAAGATGGACTGTAAAATCAAATATTCAAAGATATGAGTGCCTTTATTGGAGTTTTTGATGAGGAGACAGGTTGAGGGGTCCTATGAGAGTGAGGAAAAGTGGAAAAACTGACCAGGACCCAATGCCTAGGTCCCTGAGGAACAGGGCAAGAAAGGGGCCAGGGAGATGGGCATGGAGAGGATGAATACCTGCGCAATCTCAGGACACAGAAAAGACCCCATGGATTCTTTTCTTTCTGTCCTGGTTAGAGGAGGGACATGGCTGACCCAGACTGGCTGAGAGGCTTGGATGGGATAGTGGAGCTGGGGCAAAAGGGTGGTTGCTGTCCGTTAGAGGGGAGCAGTGGGCGGAAAGCTGAGTCAGCCTGGGCTGGTGCGTTGTGGATGCAGCACAGCATGAGAGGGTGGAGAGGAGTGGGAGAGTAAAAGAGCAGAGCAGGTTCCGACAGCTGGTTTGGTCTGGGTCACAGACTCCTGTAGAGGGGCCAAGCCCGTTCCCTGAGGTCACTGCGCTCATTGAAACTGGAACCTCAGCTGCAGGCCCTACCGACGTTCTTTGCTCTGAGCAAGTGGCCTTAAGGACCCTGGAGTGAATGACACGTGAGTTCCCCTCCCACCTCCGGGGTCCACGGAAGATGAGAACAGAGCAGTCAGGCTGGGAGGCAAACCCCACCCCAGTGTGCAGGTGTGCAGTGGAAGCATAATATCATCTTTCACCGGGGATCTGGCCCTTGGCTGCCACTCTAACAGCCAGACACCCCCAGTGCTGCTCCAGGGGGAATCCATGCTGGGAGGAAAGAGATTGGAAGCAACTTCTTGCTGTCTCTTACAATGACTTCAAAAGGAGGGATGAGTCTGCAGTGTTCTGGGGACCACTTGGCAGTAAAGGAATAATCCAGCAGCCTGTGCAGTTTTAATAAGCACCAAGAATAACTCTGCCAACCTGTCTCTGCAGTCAGGGCCCAGCAGACCAGCAGAGCTCGACTGGTCTTGGAAAGGGTTCCTCTGGTCTGCTCCCTTCACCCAGAGGCCAGAGCTCAGCCAGTGGGTTCCCCTCAGAGGCAAGATCTCCACTAATGGGTTCTCCACCCAGAGGCCAGAGCTCAGCCAGTGGGTTCCCCTCAGAGGCAAGATCTCCACTAATGGGTTCTCCACCCAGAGGCCAGAGCTCAGCCAGTGGGTTCCCCTCAGAGGCTAGAGCTCAGCCAATGGGTTCTCCACCCAGAGGCAAGATCTCCGCTAATGGGTTCTCCACCCAGAGGCCAGATCTCAGCCAATGGGTTCTCCACCCAGGCAAGCCAAAGGATTACCTGGGAGGAGAGGATTGCCTGGAGTGGCCTGGGAGTCAGGGCTGTGTTCCTCCCACACAGGAGGAGGAAGCCAAGAGCTGTGTGCAGGTGAGCAAATCAAGCTGGCAGGAGCCTGACTTCTAAGGTGTTGGTTTTGGTTCCTCTCATGCTGAGGTTTAATTTGTCTAAGTGGGAATAGAGCGGGAGAGGGGACACTTATTTCTTTGGCTTTGGTCTGGAGTCCAGTCAGGGAAGGACAGCGAGAGAGAGCGAGAGAGAGAAAGATTGCATGTATGAGTGTCTAAACCAATGGCATGGATTAAGGGAAAGGCAGAAAGTGGACCAGTGGTACCAACTCTTCAAAAAGGTGCTGAAAATGTTTATCATAAACACTAAATGTAATACTGTTTAGGGAGACAGGATGGGGTTGGTGCCAGAAGGACCCTTTCCTGGATCCCGATGTTCATTTACTCTTGTGGTCATTCATTTGATCCAGTCAATCAGTCATGTCAATTCAGTCATCAACATTTGTCTGGCATTCACTATATGCCATGTGCTGCACACAGATTGGACTAAGGCCCAGCCTCTCTCTGCCTTCAAAGCACTCACGATCCTATAGGGAAGGGGGAAATAGGAACAAGCAGACAAAAATAGACATAATGGACACAGTGTCATATATGTGAAAAATGGGAAAATAGATGATAGAAGCAAAGAGGAAGGTGGCCCTGACTCAGACACGGTGGGGTGCAGACATGTGGCACGTAACTTTGGATGATGCGGTGTAGACTGCCTGATGGGTGGGAGTGGGGACGAGGGAGAAAACGCATTTCAAGACTTCCAGGAACAGGCTTGACCTGTGCTGTTACTGACCCTTTCTGGCTGAGTGACCTTGAACAAGTGATGTCACCCATCGGAGCCTGGTCTTCTCAGTCACTGAGAGCAAGGTGATGCTGAGAGCTCCCTTGCAGGGTGAGAGTGAGGGTGGGAGAAGTGATTATTACCTAAGTGACAGGCTTGGTAGAATGTCTGGCACACAGTATGGGGCTGAGATGCTGAAGCCCGCTCTCTGGTAGGGGGTCGTCCATGGCCGAGGAGCCCATCTTGGCTGTGCCCACGCTGCTTCCCACCCAGCCTTCACCTTCCTTTTCCACATCCACATCCCACGTCAGCATCAGCCCCTCCTTTCCCCAGGAGCTGTTCTCTGCTTCCTGAATTGCTCTAAGTCCTACCTCACTGCCTCTCATACAGAGTTAGAACTCCAGGAAAAAGCCAAAACTTTATTTCAGAACTCTGTTGTAAACATCCTTAAAGACGGGCGCCAGGCGGTGGGTGGGGCTGCGGCCCCAAGAGTGGAGGGGCTTTGGGTGCGTTCATCAGCTTGAGCGGGCGGGGCTCGTTGGGAGCTGAAAGGACTTTCAGGGCAGAGTCCTACAGGGTGCTCAGACGTCCACCGTCGGCTCGGAAGCTGCAGGCCGGGACCGCACAGCCTTTCCCGTGGGCCTCCAGGGTGAGCCTTGAGAGTCATTTTCCCTTCTTAGGAAAAAGGGAGAGGTCGGTTCTTGTTAGCTGTGAGCCTGCTGCACCCTTGACTGGCTGCCGTGCTGATCTCTTAGGAGCCCAGCGGCCCCACTTAGGGCCTCCCAGGGCCTGCCAATGAAGGAGGAAGCCGCGAGGAGTGGCCAGGACTGCGAATCCCTAAGATACCTCTGTCCTTCCCCAAGGGAAGTGGAGCCCGCATTTGCTCCTGTGCAGGCATCTTTGGGGAGGGGTGTGGATTCCTTCCTGTGACAGCTGCGGAAGCCACCAGAACACAGTGCAGAGAGCACGAGGCTGGTTTTCCATTCCAGTGCCGGCTACGCCCTCTGCGGGGGGTGGAGGGTTGGGGAGTGTTTACTTTTCCATAAAAGTAAAAACTGCTTCATATGACGCCAGAGAATACTAAACACCTGTTTGCTGGTGGACTCTATCTTGTTTTATTTTTTCTGTTTTCAGGAGCGGGTGGGACTTCCTCCAGAAACTGCTGGTTTCCTGAAATCTGGATGAAGCCTGGGACTTTTCTTGTACTTTTAGCTTTGATGTGATTTATGTATTTATTGTGATCTCTCTAAGGTACCTCAAACGGGGAAAAAAAAAAGGAGTCTATTCTCGAAAAGATTGTTTCACTCAAGCTTTGCAAAGGACAAAAATACAACCTCACCGGTGAATATTTGCCCCTGATTGAGCATTCTCCGAAGTGAGGTCTCTAAGAACACATTGTCTGTGTCACTTCCTGCTAGCTGGGAAGAGTCGATGGTTCGGCACTAGTCTTTGACTAGACTTCCCAGAGGTCGTCTTGCACCGCCGGAGGCTAGCTCCTCCCGATGTCCACTGGGCCTCTGGCTTTCAGTTTTTGTCACAGAAGAACTACAAAATACATACCTCATCTGAAAAACAGGAGGCATGGCTACCGTCTTTCCCTCTCAGAATGTATTGCACCGAAAGCCCAGGGGAGATGCATAGCCTTCTCAACATCCTGTGATCTAACACATTTTTCTCTTAATTATTCGCTAGAAAAATAAGAAAGCCATGGACATATTCTGATGATATTATCGATGGCAGCTTTTGAGATTGACCTAATGTACTTTTTCCCCACTTAATGCACAACTTAATCACCTCCTGAAGACCAAAGAGAGGGTGGCCAGAAGCCCTTTGCAAAACCTTTTTCGTATTCCCCTGGGAAACCAGGATCAAGGACAAGGGACAGGAATGGTGGAGGGACAGGGGCTAGTTGTATAAGATGTGTAATTTTAGGGGGGTAGGAGACCAGATTCTGCTGGTAAGGGCTGAGAAACAGGGAGTTCTTTGGTTTCCGATGGGGAAAGAAACTATAAACTAATATTTAGCCCTGGTGGAGAGCTGGTCTCTAAAAACGGAAAGCACCCAAGATAACGGGGTTAAAGATGGAAAAGTGTTAGAGGTGGGAAGCGTTAGAGGTGGCGAAGCCTTAAATAATACTTATTCTTGGGTGGCTTCATCCTAAATGTTTTGACTTGGAGGAAAGAGCCAGGGATGAGGACAAAATGTCTCTGCTATTAATTATAACAACAACATATGCACCAACATAAAGAAAAATCCAATTTAAGAAAAATCTGCCTGGACTGTGTTTTAATTGCACGAGGTAGAAGGACGTGGTGGGGAGGCTCAGCTGCTGGTCTAACAATAGCATCCACTGCCCTGGCTTGGGGGAGGTCCATTGCTAAACTTCAAAGGTCAGTTTGTGAACTTCACATTTAGTAAGTACTTCCTGATGACCCCATTTATAATTTTAGTCTTCTTCCAAGAGACACAGTACAGAATATATGGGCATACATTTTTTTTTTCCTCCAGCAATTTCCCTGCTTCTGTAGGAGTAAAAAACGGAAACAGGTGCTTATGTATTTATTTTTAAAGCTCTGCAGCTACTGAGGACAGCAAGGACTTTTGCCATTTAATTTTTTGTTATTATCTAGCTCATGAAAATGTGTTTCTTAATCTTCTACATAAGTTCCTGATTAGAAAAAGTATAAACTCGTATGTCCTCTGCACTCTAGGAGCACATGATTTTAGACTAACCCCACGTCATATACACAGAAAGCCATGCAGAAAATGCCTGAAGAGCCAGCATCGGGGGCAGACTGGAGACTTGGACCCCAGACAGAGTGGAAAGGGAATTATGGGAATCACAGAGGCAGAAAAGTATTTATGTATGAGACAGAATCCTTACCATATATCCAATTTAGTC
The DNA here is from genome assembly GCA_004027835.1 of Alouatta palliata. Taxonomy (NCBI): domain Eukaryota; kingdom Metazoa; phylum Chordata; class Mammalia; order Primates; family Atelidae; genus Alouatta; species Alouatta palliata. The sequence continues at coordinate 70,564 of PVKV010003821.1, forward strand.
AGGTTTATGTGGAAGAAATGACCAAGGTGGTGCTACTGGCTCTTTTGAGGGATTACCTGCCTGGTTTAGGGGAAATAAACACAATAACAGGGAAGGGGGGCTGGGTGCGGTGGCTCACGCCTGTAATCCCAGCACTTTGGGAGGCCGAGGCGGGTGGATCACGAGGTCAAGAGATCGAGACCATCCTGGCCAACATGGTGAAACCCTGTCTCTACTAAAAATACAAAAAAGTAGCCGAGCATGGTGGCACGTGCCTGTGGTCCCAGCTACTCGGGAGGCTGAGGCAGAAGAATCGCTTGAACCCAGGAGGCGGAGGTTGCAGTGAGCCGAGATTGCGCCACTGCACTCCAGCCTGGTGACAGAGCAAGACTCTGTCTCAAAAAAAAAAACCAAAAAAATAACAGGGAAGGTAATTGATCACAGAATGACAGGGCTGAGTCATATAAAGGCTTTATGGATAAGACAGCATCTGAAGGTCCCATTCAGCAGTGGGTGCGGTGGAATGGTCTCATGTGCTGAGGGGGTGTGGTGCACGGAGAAAAAACATGTACTGCTGCCACAGCTCTGCCCTGAAGGAGCCAAGCGGCATATCATAAACTGGGTGCCTCGTAGGCACTGCTGCTGTCCACAGGCAAATTTGAGGAGCAATTAGAAGACGTCATGCCTTTGAAGCCAAGGTTGCTTAGCCCACATTGCCCAGGGCCGAGTCCTGCACTTGCCCAGCAATACCTACATGCTGAGAAAGGAGGGGCCCGCCCTAGGTGTCATCTCTGCTGGAGCCTAGTTCTCACTTAGCTCTGTGCCCCTGGGTATGCCACTTCACCCCCTTGGTTTTTATTTTCTTGTTAGTGAAATAAACAAGTTGAGCTAGATCTAGGATAACTTCCAATTTTCTAATTCTATGCATGGTAAAGAATACTTAAAAATATATCTATTTCTGCATTTGGGAAAACAGCAGTGATAAAGCCCTAAAAAGACAGAGGAACTCTAATTTTTCCCAGTTTGTTTTGCCTTTATGAATGTGATAGGTGTAAGGTCTTTTAGGCTGACTGATAGCGCAGTGGATGCCATGGCAATCCCCATGACCCACACGTACATCTCTGGATGGCCTCCTGGAATTAGAAAATCTGAACTAACTGGAAGACCATTAAAAGAGGAAGAATGATCAACCCCTGAGGTGCCTAATTAACTTGAGACATTCTTCTATTGTTCCTTATTCCTGCCTCACTTGATAAGGCAATTGGACTTTGCAACCAACCTTGATCAACCTCCTGACTCCAGACCCTACGATCCCCTTCCAGCTTGCAGAATACCACCTTAAACTGTAACTTCTGTAACTTTCCACTGCCTACCCCAAACGTAGAAAACCAACTGTTATCCCACCACCCTCCACTGACTCTCTTTTTGAGCTCAGCCTGTCCGCAACTGGGTGATTAAATAGCCATGTTGCTCACACAAAGCTTGTTTGGGGGGTCTCTTCATTCAGACTGCATGTTTTAACAATGGGTGGGGGGAACTTTGCAAAGAATGAACAGACATCTACCTGAGGCTTCGGGTTGGGGGGCAGATCCCCTGTGTGGACAGGGCTACTCGGGCCCATGGGGGCAGAAGGCTTCAGCAGTGGCTACCCATGTGCTCTGGCAATCCTCCCAGGAGGGAGCGACACCCCTAGTCTCTACTCCGGCCCCTCCCCAGCACCTGCATCAGGGGAGATGTGCCCTGTTCTTGACTGTGGCTTCAGGTTTGGCTCAGTGCTTTTTGCCCTGCATACTAGAAAAGCTTATCTTTCTCTAGGAATATCAAAGTAACACACACGACTTCAGAACAATAGGAAAGCACAGGAAAGCGCTGAGGATGAATACATAATCAACTGTCATCCTATCACCCAGAGCAATTTATTTAAGTGCATTTTCTTCTAATGTGTTTTTTCCTTAATGCAAATGTAAAATTTTGCGTTCTGCTTTTTCTTCCTTTGGCTCGACCTTATAGCGTGTTTGCATGCCATCACATACATTTAACCCCACTCCATTCCCCACTGCTTCCCTATGCTCACCCTCTTTTCTGGGTGTCCCTGACTTCAGCCTCCCCTCCTGCACTTATGCTGTGTGCCTGTCTGAAGTGCAGCCATTCTCCATTTGTCATTTAGTCCTGCCATGCTGTATGGCTCTCTGTCCCCCATGAAGCCTTCTTGGACCACCTTGGAGAACTCTCCCAATTGTCCATCCATCCCTGACCCCCTTCCCTTCCTTGGGGCCTGGACCATGCCTTGGGTACTTAACAAGTGCTGCTGTAGGCTGTTAGGACTCTTTTTATGTAGACACCTCTCAGGCAGTGGTGCGTTGGTAGATACTTAGCAACTGGCTCTCTGGAAGAAAATGTTTTCATATATATACACACATACATGGATATGTTTCTTACTTTCAAGATGAGTGTTATGCAATTTATAAATAATAATCAAATATACACTATTCTTTATTGTGAACTCCAAATAGCCAGTTGATCTTCACAGGATACTTTTGCTAATTTTTGTTGGACACTTGTCTCACTAGCCAACCTATGGTGGCAACTGACAAGTACAGGTTGGCTCATAGGTTTATTTACATGAATGAAGAAGACAAAAATGAAATAAAGACTTACGTTGGAACTTCAGTCATTCAACAATGACATGAATTCTTTCCTCAATCAAATTGTTGTTTTTGAACATTGGAAGAATATTCCTTCAATGTTGTTTTGTGCTAGTTATTTATTTATTTTCGAGACAGAGTCTTGCTCTGTCACCAGGCGCCAGGCTGGAGTACAGTGGCACAATCTCGGCTCACTGCAACCTCCGCCTACTGGATTCAAGCAATTCTCCTGCCTCAGCCTCCTGAGTAGCTGGGACTACAGGTGCACACCACCATACCCAGCTAATTTTTTAATTTTTTAGTAGAGATGGGGTTTCACCATGTTGGCCAGGATGGTCTCAATCTGTTGACCTCGTGATCCACCTGCCTCAGCCTCCCAAAGTGCTGGGATTACAGGCGTAAGCCACCGCGCCCGGCCTGTTTTGTGCTAGTTATAATTGAATCAGCTGCAGACACAATGCAGTTCTGAGGTTAATCTTCATTACTAACATTTTTTTCTATGGCTCTCTTAAGTCTAGATGAGGGGCCAGCAATCTATGGCCTGACAAATCTGGTGTGCCATGTGTTTTTGTGAATGAAGTTTTATTGGAACACAGCCAGGTCCATTTGTGTATGTACTGTCTGTGGCTGCTTTTGTGGTACGGTAGTGGAGCTGAGCAGTTTTAACAGACACCTGTGGCCTACAAAAGGAGAAATATTGACTGCCTGGCCCTTTATAGGGACAAGTTTGCTGACCCTTGCTTTACACAGTCAACGAAACAATACATCAAACCCTAGTCTATAATGTTTGTCAGTTTCCATGTGTAAATACAACCGTCATGGCTGCTGTTAAGCTCCCAGTGTGATGTTATTGAACGCGGAGCTGGGAGGAGATTCCCTTTGGTGCACCATTCTATAGTATTTCCACCACACAGTACAGCAAATATAAATAACCTTAAGGACAGAGACAATAGTAACATGATTAGGAACAGAGGAGTTCTGAGTATTTATTACTGTAATCATAAACGTACTTCATTGTAAGATTTTTAGTTTAATTTTAAAATAATGGCTGTGGTTAAAAATCAGCTTGCAAAATTCTTGAAAATTTAGCAAATGGCTTTGTGAGAGGTGAGGGCTTTCATCTTCACTGGGGAAAATGTGATCTCAGCCCATGTGGTCACAACATCTCATCAAACCTTAGGCCCCGGGGGTAAGTTTTGCACATGTTAAGGGCCTGGGAGGGTCTTGTGAGCATCAGAAGTCTTAAACTTGAAGAAAGAAGCCTCTTGTGTGTAGCAGAGGCTCCAAGCCCATCTGTTGAGTAGAAAATTGCCATGCACTGTGATCGCTGTGTGGGAGTAAGACCATGAACTTTTACCCACCACAGGCAGAACTGAATCACTTAGACGGAGTCATCTAGAAGGCACAGATGGCACCCTGACCCCATTTGACCTGGGCTGGGGACTCCATGGAGCTCTAGCTCAAGGTCAGCTCTGTCAGCCGCCAACTCCAGATTTCTGCTTTGGAAATACCAACTTACGTCCCCACCCTTCCCCCCAGCCCAGGAAGGGAGTAAAGCCAATGGGGTTCCAGGGGAACGTATGACCTTGGCCTGGGAAGATAACGGTCAGGACCCACGTGAACGGGCATGACTGACCGGAATGAGTTGGTGTTTTCTCTAAGGAAATCGTGTGCCCCAAACCCTCCCATGCCAGCTGCTCTGTGGCCTTGGAGACAAGCTATTTCTCTACTCGTTTGCTCCAAGTTCATCCAGAGTTGGGTTACAAGTGTGGCTGAGGCAGCTGCATGAAACAGCAGGGAGAGAACAGGAGTTCAGGAGTCACTGGGCTGGGTTCCCATTCCACCATCACCACTGTGTGTGTGACCTTGGGCTTGTCACTCAACCTCTCTGGACCTATTTCCTTGTAGCTTAAATGCCTCACAGAATCACTGTGGGGATAACTGAGATAATGTATGTGAAGGCATGTTGCAAATGAGAGAACAGTGAACTTACTGGCACCAGGACCTCTGCTGAAACACCAGGTGTCAAGGAACCCGCATTCTCTCCCCCTTTAATTGAGAGAAGGTCTTGCTCTGCATGATCATGGCTCACTACAGTCTTGCTCTCTGAGGATCAAGTGATTCTCCCACCTCAGCCTCCCTAGTAGCTAGGACTACACCAGGCCTGGCTGATTTTTGAACTTTCAGTAGAGTTGGGATTTCACCATATTGCCTAGGCTGGTCTTGACCTCCTGGGCTCATGTGATCCATTTGCCTCAGCCTCCCAAAGTGCTGGGATTACAGGCATGAGCCACTGTGCCCAGCAGACCCCACATTCTGTAATGGGAGTGCCAGCAATTGGGGCTGAATTCTTCCAAGTCGGAGGCTCTCAAAGAAGCAGTCCCTATTCCCATCACCACTTTCCCCCAGCCCATGTAGACAGACAAGTGGGAGAGGGAGAGTAGGAATTACTGGGAGAATAATTTAGTTCTGTTCCTCCCATTGTTGGTCTCTTGAGTTCAAGTTGAGGTATCGATTAGAATCATTTATCAAGAATGCAGGATGAGGGTGCCTGCATGAGGCAGAAATGGTCATATTGTTCCAGGCTAAGATGCTGGTATTCTAGGTTCCATCTGGTGCTGGGGATATGGGGATGGAGTTCTGGAGAGAGATTAACCTGTATCCATAGGAGTTCGTGGAGTTGTTTGGGAACATGGGGGCAGTGCCTGCTTTAGCCATCTGAAGACAGGAGGCTCAGAGACACGGGAGAAGCACTGTGAGGTAGTTTGCGTGAGAGGATGGGTCCCCATACCTCAGCTCCCACAGTCCTCAGAGGTGGAGAAGAAGACCCAAGTCATTTCTGAGGCTTTGTATGGGAGGACAGAGTAGGAGGGGCATAGACCTTTGGAGAAGCCAAAAGGGGCCATAGCTGTCCTTCTCAGTAACAGATGGGCTGGGGTCACACCAGTAGGGCCCTCAGAAAAACATATCCACCGTCTTCTCAGGCCGAGGCCACCAGCAGCAGATGGGGCCACAGTGAACCAGAGCAAGAGCAGACCACACACAAGAGGTGAGGCCCTCTGTGTCCCCCAACTGTACCCTCACTGCCAGCTCCCAGCCACATGGGGGTTTGTACTCTCAAGTTTGAGAACCAGGCCCTGAACAGTGGGGGGCAGCAGTTCCAGGATAAGGCCTGGCCTTTCCTCCCACCCACCCCATGGTGCTCCAGAGAAAAGAGGAGTGAAACAGCACGACTCTCCTATCCCCGCCCCACTGCAGATCGCATCCCTCCCTGAGTGTAGCTCGTGAGAGAAGGGAAGAATGTTGAACCAGATGTGAGACTGAGGATTTAGAATAAAATAACTTCTAATAAAAGAACTGAGCAAAAGTTAAAGGAATTTGCCCCAGATGCTAGTAAGGGATGGAAGCATATAATTTGATAGCGCATGGCTGAAGGCAGGGATGGGAGAAATAGAAAACAGTTTTACGTTCCTACTCTTTTAAATTCAGTTTGCTGGATAAACCCCGCACATAAGACTTCGTTTTTGTAGTAGGTGCTTCTTTTGAACTTGACGGATTGGGTCAAATACATTTGTAGAGCAGACGTTCTCAAACTTTGGTGCCTGCATCAGAATCCAGAAGGTGCATTAAAACACAGACTGCTGGGCCTCATACCCAGGGTTTCTGGTTCAGTAGGTCTGGGGTGGGATGGAGAATCTGCCTCTCAAATAAGTTCCCGGGGGTGGCGATGCTGCTGGCCTGGGGACCACTATTTGAGAATCACTGTAGAATAGACAAAAGCATCACTGAAATGTGTATTTAACGTATACAGCCTTGAAAACAGGCCTCCGAGCATCCTAGGATACCAGTGAGAGTGCTGGTTTTATTTATCTCACCCATCTGCTTCCTCTGGGAGGAGCGATGCTTGAGCGTTGTGTTGGTCCTCCTGTGTGTTACAGAACTACCTGAAAATCCCTTTGCCCTACAGATGAGTCTGTTACGCCAGCCAGGATTTCTCTCACACTCACAAAGTCTGCTCTGCCCAGGTAGATCAGCTACGACAGCACACCTTCGAGTGGGGCCCAGGGTGCAGAGCCAGGGCGGTGGAGCAGGGCGGGAACATCCTCCAGCCTGCCCTGTGGAAGCAGGCTCTGCCCTTGCCTCCTGCTCATCCTCCTGCCGCACAGCCAGTCCCCCATGCTCTGTTGGCATCTCCTCCTCCAACGGAGCAGCCCTCCCGTGTGGATCCTGATCAGTCTGGTTTGGGTAAAGTTGATCCTTTCCAAGGGGTGGATAGGATGGTTCCCTAATCAGGCCAATTAGAGATCTCATTCTCCTGCCTGTGGCCATCTATTCAGGGCTGGGCACCTGGCCAGAGTCGTTTCTGGAACATTTGTCATAGGTATGTGATAAAGTGTGGTCTCTCTGGAAGTTTGAGTCCTAAGGACTGAGGAATCTGGCACTCCCAAGTGTTATGAAGGAAGGGGGTGGAGAGCAAATGAGGAGACTTGGTGCCTTTACTAAGGTCATAGATCCAGCTGCCCCTGAAGCTTATAATTTGGACCTACCTTTCATGTGAATAAATAAATTCCCCACAAGTTAATTTGGGTTGGATTATTATTCTTGTGACCCAAAGTCTCAACGAATACCCTTATGTACCTGCCTTTCTCATATCTCCAAACATGTTGACTTTCCTCCACCCCACTGCTCCACCTGAGCAGGCCTGAATGTCAGTAACAGCCTCCCAATCCTGTGTGAGTCAGGGGCTTTGATTGCTTGGGGGACGCATGCCTCTAAGTAATGAATTCCAACTGACAGCCTGCCTAGTCCACTAGACTTTGATGGGGAGGGTTTGGGGTAGCTTCAGTAAACAGTGATCCTGCCTAGCACGTTTCCTGGGGGAGGAAGGCGGCACTGATAAACTGCAATTGCGGCCGGGCGCGGTGGCTCACGCCTGTAATCCCAGCACTTTGGGAGGCCGAGGCGGGTGGATCACGAGGTCAAGAGATCGAGACCATCCTGGTCAACACGGTGAAACCCCGTCTCTACTAAAAATACAAAAAAAAATTAGCTGGGCATGGTGGCACGTGCCTGTAGTCCCAGCTACTCGGGAGGCTGAGGCAGGAGAATTGCTTGAACCCAGGAGGCGGAGGTTGCAGTGAGTCGAGATCGCGCCATTGCACTCCAGCCTGGGTAACAAGAGCGAAACTCTGTCTCAAAAAAACAAAACAAAACAAAACAAAAACAAAAAAAACTGCAATTGCAGCCTCGTGGTGACTTACAATGTAAAGTCCCACTGCAAAGAAAAAGTTGTCATCTGCCTCCAAAGACCTCTAGTGTTCATCAGGAAATTTCCAGAGTCTTTAGACTGTACCCTTTTATTGCTCTGGGCCCAATTTTATCTGCAAATCCTGACTGCTACAGGGAAAATTGCTTAGGGACCGCTGGTATATACTGGCACAGTGGGCTCTGTTATCAATACCAGGCATCTCTTACCACTTTCACCCAATAAAGTTAGCAAAACATCCCTGTAGCAGGACTGTGACCTACTCAGTACCTTGACCTTCCTAGGACCTTGGTATAGGAGACCACCACTAGGCAGCTTGGGTGATCCCAGACCCACGTAGCTTTTCAATGCATTTCTAAAACACATAGATCCCCATATTTATGGAAATCTACCTTTAACTGTAGATTTCATAGAAAAGGATTTAAATCACACATTGTCCGGTGAAACTAAATAAAATTCCCTGTTAGACAGTGCTGTTATCTTTCCCAAGTTCCAAACACTGCCAGCAGCCTAATGGCTCCCACAATTGGCCTCTAGTGCTTCTCACTCTTGTTCTGAGGCAGTTCTTCAGGTGGGATGCAGGACCAGCAACAGAATTAGCATCACCTGGGACATTGTTAGAAATGCACATTCCTGGGCCCCACGCTGGGCCTATCGAATCAGGATCTTTAGAGTGGGGGCCACAATCTGTGTTTTAAAAAGGTTTTCAGTGAATTCTGATGCACACTTGAGTTTGAGAACCAGTGACCTAATTGATTGAGCTCCTGCATCAGTTTCTACACCACACCCAGCAACACAAAAAACCAGAAGAGGCCAACAGGGGACTACCTATTCTACTCAAGCAAGCTCCTCAGGAGTCTTGACTCTGGCCCCAGATCATATATGAGTGGCATCACCCCATAAGACGGGCAAATTTTCTACTCAGGTGAAAAGTGTCTCTACATTCTGTCACACTGATGACTCTGGACAGAGGACAGGCTGGTCCCTCTGGTGTTTGTTCCAGAGCCTCAGAGGACATTAGACTATTTGATGGCGGCGACAGGGTGGGGATCACACCACCAGACAAAACAGAAGAAAGCAGAATAGAAAAATCTCCAAGGGAAGAAACAAATGCATTTAAAACCCAAGGCCGGCCCGGTGGGCCACGCCTGTAATCCCAATACTTTGGGAGGCTGAGGTTGGAGGATCACTTGAAGTCAGGAGTTCAAGACCAGCCTGGCCAACATGGCGAAACCCTGTCTCTACTAAAATGCAAAAATTATCTGGGCGTGGTGGCACATGCCTGAAATCCCAGCTAGTTGGGAGGCTGAGGCAGGAGAATTGCTCGAATCTGGAGGCGGAGGTTGTAGTGAGCTGAGATCGCACTTTAGCCTGGCTGACAGAGTGAGACTCTGTCTTAAAAAAAAAAAAAAAAGAACAAATGCATTTAAAATCCATTCCTCCCAGCAACCCACATGGATTACAAAGCCACGTTTATCTTTCAAAGTAAATAGCAATCAGTCTCAAGCAGCAAGGAGACTCAAATAATGGCCAACATGTGTTGATACTGACAGTGACCCATAAATCTCAATTTCTTTGGCAGAGAATGTTGGGTGGCATTTTAATTCCAGGCCATTGAATGAGAAGGAGAGAGATACACCTCTGCCGTGGATCTTAGCAGAGCATCCTTGGAAATACAACCCAACGAGCACAGAGTTTAGCACTAATCGATAGCCGCCAACATGCTTTGTAACACTCCATTACACACATGGGGTGCGTGGTGGCTGAAGCCTGGAGCAGCTGAGCCTCAGGTGCTCAGAGTGGCATCTGAGCAGCCATCTAGGAAGGACAAAGGGCCCTTGGAGCCTCCCGGGCATGACTAATTGCTCCCTCCACCTCTGAGCCCCCCACGGCCCCTGGTGTGCGCCGAGCACTTTCCACCCTGCCAAACCTTCTTCCAGAGTCTCTCCTGCTTCTCCTCTTGGTGATTTTCTCATCATGTGTGGCCGGTCCCAAGCCTGGTTTTTGTGTTTCAGGGGAGATAAGAAACCTTTCTCCCACTTGTCAGTTTTTTTTCTGTCTGAGAGAGGAGATGAGTGGCCCCCACTCCCTGTTCTGTCATTTGAAAGGCATTTTAGAGCCGGGTAGAGTGGCTCATGCCTGAAATCCCAGCACTTTGGGAGGCTGAGGTGGGCGGATCATCTGAGGTAAGGAGTTCGAGACGAGCCTGGCCAATGTGGCAAAACCCCTTCTCTAAAAACAATGAAAAAAAAAGAAAAAAAGTAAAGGCATTGTAGTTACCCTTTAGTTACTATTTGCCGCTCTGCTAAGTGTTTGGCATGTATTTCACTGAATCCATATTAGCTGTGTGATGTTGGGCCAGTCATCTGACCTCTTTAAGCCTGTTTAAAAATTTTTTTTTGTTTTATTTTGAGATGGAGTCTCTGTCGCCCAGGGTGGAGTGCAGTAGCACCATCCTGGCTCGCTACAACCTCTGCCTCCCGGGTTCAAGTGATTCTTCTGCCTCAGCCTCCCCAGTAGTTGAGACTAGAGGTGTGTGCCACCATACCTGGCTAATTTTTTGTATTTTTAATAGAGATTGGGTTTCACCATGTTAGCCAGGATGGTCTCGATCTCCTGACCTCGTGATCCATCCGCCTCGGCCTCCCAAAGTGCTGGGATTACAGGTGTGAGCCATGGCACCTGGCCAATTTTTTTGTTTTTTTGAGACGGAATCTCGCTCTGCTGCCCAAGTGGAGTGCAGTGGCGCGATGTAGGTTCGATGCAACCTCTGCCTCCCAGGTTCAGGCAGTTATCCTGTCTCCATCTCCTAAGTCGCTGGAATTACAGGCACGTGTCACCACACCCGGCTAATTTTTGTATTTTTAGTAGAGACAGGGTTTCACAACGTTGATCAGGCTGATCTTGAACTCCTGACCTCAGGTGACCCACCTGCCTCAGCCTCCCAGAATGCTGGGATTACAAGCATGAGTCACTGTGCCTGGCCTGTTTTTCCATTATTTGAAAGGAGACAACACTAGCATTTTCCTTTCAGGGTTACTGAGGGTTAAGTGGAATCTTCCAGGGAAGTTCCTAGCCAGTCCTGGCATACGGTGAAGGCCCGCTTAGGCCTGCTGGCCTCTGCCAGTGCTGGGTGAGGTGCTCTCTTCGCACCCTGTGAGCCTGAGCCAGCCATGCTGCAGGGCACCTGTGGTCTGTTTTGGGTCTCCTCCCCAGGGAGGGAGTGCATCTTACTTACCTTTGTCTCCCTAGTCCTGAGCTCAGGTGTGACGCAGAGTATGTGCTTGATAAATGCGCATGAATTTAGGAAGGAAAGGAGGAAGACTGTAGGTGAGCCCCAGAAAGCGCTGGTCCTGAGCTAAGAAGAGGGGGCTGGGGGACCCTGATAGGGACATAACACATGCCTTCACCTGGCTCCATGGGAAAGTTGCAAGAAACTGCTTGAAAACTGCTTAGAAACCTTTTGGCAGACAGGAAGGGACTTGAAGGGCTCCCAACCCTAGTCCAGGTGAGTGGAGAGTGATACATCCAAAGTCACATGGCCATTTGGTGACAAAATTTGGACCTTAATTTATGGCTGAAGTTTACTAGCGTGGGAAGTATTTGATAGCATGTTAGGAACTTGTTGCAAAGCTTCAGCAGGAATAAACTTTACTAGAAACAGCCAGAAGACCCTACGGGCAGCAGCTTGGAGTAACTTTCTGGGTCCTACTTCCCCTTTCTGGTAGTTACTAGGAGCCTCCGGCCTGCCACCCCTCCCACCCTTTCCCCACGGCCACTGCCAAAGTCTGCTTCAAGGCTAGGCTGAGCAAGGTAGTTCTTTCCCTACCCCTTCTCCATCAGGTCTGGGCACTTGGTGGATAGTGCGTGAGATCAAGTATCAGGTGCGTGCAGAACAACACTGGCCTCATTTCAAACCTCATGGCATTCTTTTTTTTTTTTTTTTTTTTTATTAAAGATGGGGTTTCACCATGATGGCCAGGCTGGTATTGAACTCCTGACCTCAGGTGATCCACCCACCTTGGCCTCCCAAATGGCATTCTTTTACTAGTTGGGAACATGACTGTTAGGCTGTGTGAGCCCCAGTTTCCTCATATGTAAAGTGAGAATAAGAGTGTACACTTTATAGATGACAGGTTATTGGAAGAATTCAGCCTACTTAAGCAAAATGCTAGATGTCACATAAAGGGATATCCGGTCGGATTTGAGTCAAGGGCTTGTGCCTTATTCTTCTTTGCATTTCTTCCCATTTGCTTCTTCCTCCAATGTTAGAACACTGCCTTATGTTTAGCTGTAGATGCTAATTATCAGTTCATGGGAGAAATGAGAAGTTGTTTTGTGACCTTTAGAACTTTGCTTCTCAAAGTGTAGTTCAGGGACCAGAGGCATTGGCGTCACCCAGACCACTTGTTAGAAATTCAGGATCGGCCGGGTGCGGTGGCTCACACCTGTAATCCCAGCACTTTGGGAGGCCGAGGCGGGTGGCTCACGAGGTCAAGAGATCGAGACCATCCTGGTCAACATGGTGAAACCCTGTCTCTACTAAAAATACAAAAATTAGCCGAGCATGGTGGCACGTGCCTGTAGTCCCAGCTACTCGGGAGGCTGAGGCAGGAGAATTGCTTGAACCCAGGAGGCGGAGGTTGCGGTGAGCCGAGATTGCGCCATTGCACTCCAGCCTGGGTAACAAGAGCGAAACTCCATCTCAAAAAAAAAAAAAAAAAAATTCAGGATCTTGGAGCTTATCCCAAATCTACTTTAAAAAAAAACAAAAAAATAAAAAAAACAAAAAAAAACTGTTGTATCCAGCTCCCCAGGTGATTCACAGGCATATTAAACTTTGCAAAGCTCTGCACTGGAAAGCGCAATTTGAAGTGGGGAGAACTTAAAACTCTCATTAAGGTCCTGAGCATCATGGTGGAGTGATATGCAAGAAAGCTATGCAAACATGATATGCATCCCCCTCTTCTCACTCTTGCTGGTCTGGAAATGGTTTCCTGGTTCCACAGAAACTCAAGGACTTAGAATCATTTCTGTAAGATCCATAACGGGAAGAGAGCCAACGTGTGTGTTTGTGTGTGTGTGTGTGTGTATGTGTGTGTGTGTGTTTTCCAGAGAAGACTTGTGGTCTGGAGGGCAGCCCTCCCTCTCACTTGCTGCTCCTGTCACAGATGTCAAGGGCAGACTAGTCAAGAGCCCAAGCAACTTCAGACCCCAAGTGGTCACTTCTAGATGGGGAAGTAGGGCAGAGTCTGAGTTAGGTCTCCTGGGCCTCTGGGATGCCTTTCCGTCATCTCTGGCAGGGGTAAAGAATTTGTCAGATGAAATTACTTAAAACTTACTTACTTTTTTCTTTTTGAGACGGAGTCTTGATCTGTCACCCAGGCTGTAGTGCGGTGGCGCAGTCTCAGCTCACTGCATCCTCTACCTCCTAGGTTCGAGCAATTCTCCTGCCTCAGCCTCCTGAGTAGCTGGGACTAAAGGCACCACCACACCTGGCTATTTTTTGTATCTTTAGTAGAGAAGGGGTTTCACCACATTGGCAAGGCTAGTCTCGAACTCCTGACCTCAAGTGATCTGCCTGCTTCTGGCCTCCCAAAGTGCTAGGGTTACAGGCATGAATTACCACACCAAAACTCACTCACTTTTTAAAGGTGTATGTTGCTTACATCACATAAAGGCAGTGAAGATTCAAACATGCAACAGCCATTTGCCATGTGCCTGCTCTATGCTGGGCCTGTGTGAGTCCTGGGGAAACAACAGCAGCTAAGACTGGCTGTTGCCCTTGGGGTGCTTATCCTCCAGCAGGGGCAGAGGTGTGCGAGCAGCTAGCTAGGCACAAGGAGCCACATCATATGGAATATATACGTGTATTTCTTTCTCTTTCTTTCCCTCTCCCTCTCATCTCGACTGGTTTTAAAAGTGACACACTCATAAATATGCACAGAGAGAGAGAGATAAAGCATATATACCAATATGCAAACAATTATTGAGTCTACCCTATAGGAAATATGGAAATTCATTGTATCATCTTTTAAACTTCTTTCTGTATTTGAATACTTTTGTAACGAAAAGTAGAGAAAACCACTGGGAGTCATACATGAATCGGGTGAGTGTTATAATGTGACTGTTTAGGAAGTAGATGCCTGCTCGTGTTAGTTTTGTGGCCAGCGATGGACAGTTTCCAAGTGCGTTCACTTACATGGTCTCACTTCATGCTCAAAACAGCCCAGGGGGGTCTTTATCATAGTCATCATCTCTTTACTAATGACTGACCGAGGTCCGCAGGCCTTGAGTGATTTGTTCAAGACCACGTGCTGGGAAGTGATGGAGGTGGGACTCAGGCCCAGGTCTTTCGACTCCAAATCTAGGTCTCTTTTCCCACCCAGAGTCTCCCTCAGGGACCTGTGGTTTATTTCCGCTGTACCAGGAGCCCCTGTTGATGCCAGGATCTTGTAGCCCAGACACGAAGAGGAGCCCAGGAGTTTGTCACCCCAGCCTCAGCTCTGTCCTCAGGCACTGGCTCTCATCCCACCCTTCCATTTGGGCTTGGTGGGGTGAAGGAAGGGAAGCAGGCACATGATGAGAGAGTGGCAGCTGGCCTTGGCCCTTCCCCTCATCTGACGCCTGGGCCAGTCGAGGCAACCGCCTGGCTGAAGCCAGCTGGTGGGGGAGAAACACCTCTCAAAGCCAGAGGGAGCGGTTCGGAGCCCACACCGAGCACATCCATGCAGAGATGATGATTCCTTAAGCAGCGGAACCATAGGGTGTCTTTTATCGCTCTTTCGCACATGAGCCAGCTAAACGGTGCCTTCCTGGTCTCTTGCCAGTTATTGCTTATGCTGCCAGAAAGTCCCCATCACTCTGTTGAAGAGGGCAGGTGCCCCTCCCCAGACCAGGCTCCCTGGGCTCCCCCTCCCCCTCCCACCCCGCTAGCACCAGCCAACCGGCTCCTGTGTGTCTCAACCTTGCTGCTGCTAGGAAGCAGGCCCAAACAGGGGGGTCTGTGCGGTCTGTACCCCCTCAGCATAGACCCCCCTGTTTGGGCCTGGTGTGGACTTCGTACTCTCTTTCTAATCTCCTATTTGTAAGCCTCTTTTCTAACTCGGAAGCCTCCCGGAGAGTTGCTGAAGCATCCGAGAGAGATTTTCAGTGTTCACGGTATTCCCAGGGCCTAGCCCAGGACCCAGTCACAGCAGGGCCTGGAAAAGTGTTTGGTGGGTGTTATGGGCTGAATTTTGTGTTCCCGCAAGTTCATGCGTTGAAGTTGTTTTTTGAGATGGAGTTTTGCTCTTGTTGCCCAGGCTGAGTGCAGTGGCACGATCTCGGCTCACTAGGTTCAAGCAATTCTCCTACCTCAGCCTTCCCAGTAGCTGGGACTACAGGTGCGTGCCACCACACCTGGCTATTTTTTTGTGTTTTTAGTAGAGACAGGGGTTCACCATGTTAGCCACGATGGTCTCTATCTCCTGACCTTGGCCTTGGCCTCCCAAAGTGCTGGGATTACGGGTGTCATCCACAGAGCTCAGCCTCATATGTTGAAGTTCTAATCCTCAGTACCTCAGAATGACATTGCTTTTGGAGACAGAGTCTTTAAACAGGTGATTCAGGTGAAGTAAGGTCACTGGGGTAGGGTCTAATCTAATATGACTGGAGTCTTTCTACGAAGAGGAGATTGGACACAGAAACAGAAAGAAGACTGTGTGCAGACAGAGAAGAGGGTTGGACATTAGAACACAAAGAAAGGCTGGGTGCGGTGGCTCACGCCTGTAATCCCAGCACTTTGGAAGGCTGAGGCCGGCGGATCACTTGAAGCAGGAGTTCAAGACCAGCCTCATTCACATGATGAAACCCTGACTCTACTGAAAACATAAAAATTAGCCGGACATGTTGGTGCACGCCTGTGATCCCAGCTACTGGGGAAGCTGAGGCAGGAGAATCACTGGAACCCTGGAAACGGGGGTTGCAGTGAGCTGAGATCACGCCACTGCACTCCAGCCTGGGCAACAGAGCGAGACTCAAAAAAAAAACAAAAAAACCCAAAAACAACCCCCAAAACTAAAATGAGATCTCTCTGAGGCTAAGATATCCATGTGGGCTCCCAGAGGGACACCAGCACCACCAGAAGGAAGCATCAGTGAGAATCACAGGACCTTGGGAGGCTGCTTCTGCCTGTTCACCCTTCAGCCAAGCCCCATTTCAGCTACAACAGGGAGGAGATTTCTTTGGCTTGCTGGAGAGCTGTAAGCTTGGAATCAAACAGACCTGGATGTGAATCTTGCCTTGGCCACTCACTGAGTGGTCTAAGGAGAGTCTCGTCGACACTCTGAGCCACGATTTCCCCATCCGTAAAATGGGGATAATACCTATCTCACAGAGTGTTTTCATGGATTAATTGACATAAGTAGGCAAAGAAGTTGGCACATTTAAAAATTCTCAAAAGTAATGGTGTCTATTTTTCTATACATCTTAGTTCAATTCAAGAAATGTAAGAGCTTTCTTCCAAACATCATCAAATATATATTTTCATTGTCAGCACTCGATTAAAAACTGCTGTGTGTCTAGCCCTGAGTAAGACGGTACTGGGCAAGAAATTGCAGCTCGGTCATTGACTGCTTTGGCTGTTCTCACAGAATCCCATCTTTGTTTTCCTGGTGTCTCTGAATTGCTGGAATCTTCCTGGAATCTTTGAATTGCTCAAGGCAATTGAGTCAGTTAAGGTTCAGTTAGGGTAAAAGGTCACATGCTTAAAATGAATAGAACTTTGCTTCCACATTTCTCTTTCCTGATAATGTTTAAATAGCTGATAGCATGGGAGGTCACCACCGCAGATCTCCAGGCACCATGATGACCATTCTAATCAGCCCAGTTGATGCTCAGAATATCAGTGTGGAAGGGACTCTATTACTCCTGAGAGATCAGAGGAGGTAAAGGGCGTTACCCAAAGCTGTGCAGCTAGTGCATAGGTATTAGGAGACCTCAAAGGCATTACTCGAGTTCCTTTGGGTGAGACAACATGAAAACACAGCACAGCAATAAAAACCAGCTCTGACATCAGCCAGACCATAATATTCACAAGTGAATGGAGACAGTGCCCACAGAATAGAAAGATGTGCAGCACAGACCCTCCACATCTGTGTTTGCATCGAGACAGGGAGGAGGCCACTCCAAAATGAAGAAACATGACTAAACATTTCCTTCTTCTGACTAACAGGAGTGACTTGTGCTCCTGCATCAGTGCCAGCTCAGCCCTGTTTTTGTTTTCTCATCTGCTAGATCATTTATTGATTACATTAAATAATAATTAGTGATACTTAGTTAACTGTTAAATTATTGTGATGCGTAATCATTGAATTGCCCTCCTTTTTGACAGAATCCAATCCAGAATTCCCCTTGCTTTCCCACCCTTCCTTAGACTCATCCAGCACAAGCCCAAGTCTGGAGTGAGCTCTGACTTGCTGCAGTAAGCCACAGAAACTAACTTGAAATTGATGTCAGCTGTGTTCCCCATGGTCTGTGGATGGTGAATGTTTACATCTCTAAAATGGAAGAATTCCTACCCAATATTCTTTACAGGCCTATTGTAGGAATCAAGCGATATAATGCAGGTGGGAATGAATTTTTAAAGTTGAAGTTGCTATAGTCTATAAGTGAGTATGATGTGGAATTTCCAAATGGTTCTCTTTTCAGACATAGATAGAATTAAGTATTTTTAACGATGGAAGATTCCTATTAAGCTTCTGTTATGTGTTCCTGCTTCAGTTTCATGGATGTTAATCTTTCCCATGATTTAATGTTAAGTATAGCAATTAACAAGAAAATTTCGAAGGGACTTGCCCAAGGTCGAGACCTGCCTTGGAGGAAGAGCTGAGTGTTTGTGGGTGTGGGCCTGAGTGTTTGTGGGTGAGCTTGCAAAACTGGTCCCTACTGGGCCCAACCCCTGCCCGTCCCTGCTGGGAACCTCGCTCTCTGTCAGGGAGTGGCCAGCCTTTTAGCCAGGCTGAGAGATAAGGCTATCAACCCATCTGGGAAAGGCAGCCTTTTAAAAATACCAGCCTTATCAGTGGTCTGCCCTGCCTCCAGGATGAGGAAAGAACTTCTGAGGCTGGCCTTTGCGGTCCTTCCCTCTGGCCACTTCCTTTTATGTACCCCATCCTGGGCCTCCCCAAAGTCTCAAAAATTCTCAACTTCACTCTCCCTTTTCCAGCCTCCATGTCAAGCAAGGCTGGTTCATGCTTTTTTCCTTTGTGTACAATGTCCTTCTACTTCTTGAAGGAAAAGTCAAGGTTCAACTCAGATATCACCTCCTCTATAAAGGCTTCTCAGCTAATCACCTCTGCCCCAGGGCTCTCGTAAGGTTTTGTACATACTGTTATTTACAAACGTATTGCACTGTGTTGAAATTATGCCCTTCT
This sequence comes from Alouatta palliata, assembly GCA_004027835.1. Taxonomy (NCBI): domain Eukaryota; kingdom Metazoa; phylum Chordata; class Mammalia; order Primates; family Atelidae; genus Alouatta; species Alouatta palliata. Next base: position 88,869 of record PVKV010003821.1, read on the forward strand.
TTCAACTTCCAACCTCCCTACCCCCACCCCATAAGGGGCTAGAGATCCTGGCATAGAGGGAGGTCCTTGGTGAATGGATGCACGCTTTTTCATTTTTGTGCCCTCGGGGATATACTTTCCTGGTACACAGGAAACAGCTGCTGTGGATCTTGTTATGTTTCAGTCTAAAGCAGTTTGTTTTCTTACCATGTGGGTTTCTCTTGGGACAAGGAAGCGGGAACATTTGTCACTGGAAAGTTTTCAGCAGTCATGGAAAGGGCATTCCTAGTCAACGAAGAACCCGTAAGCTCTGCTCAGCTTTGGCCATGCCCCACTCATAGGAAAAGAATTTTCTTGATCATATTTTCAGGCCTGCCAAGGAGCTGCTCAGGGTGGATGGTTAATTAGCTTTTGCAGTGATTATTTTTCCACCAGTTATAAGTAATGTGCAGCTTGGGAATTTTTCTTCATTTCAAGGACTGATTTCGTTTTAGCATGTAGATATTTTATTTTGGATGAATACATTTTCACGAATGTCTTGTGGTTTTTAGTATTATTTGGGTTGTAGCTAGTAGGGAAGAGGTCAGTATCTGGGAGCAGTAGATGTTAATTCTCACCCCCTCAACCCAGGAGAGTTAGAAAGGAAGTGAGCTTTGCCCTGTAGGGAGCACCCTAGCCTGGAAGTCAGTGGCCTGCATTCAAGTCTTGGCTTTGTTTTTTCTAGTGGTTCTCTGTGGTCCACACACCAGCAGTATCATTCGGGAACTGGTGATAAATACAAATATCCAAGTGCACTCCAGGCTCACTGAATTAGCAGCTCTGTAGTTAGGGCCCAGAATCTTATTTTAACAAGCTCTCTAGGTGCTTCCGATACCCACGACAGTTCCAGAGCCACTGATCTAGTCAAACCCCTTTATTGTATCATTTTGTAGTAAATTTATTTTCTGATCATGTAAATCACGAAAATCAATACGTAGCAGGAGCGGCTGTGGGAAACGGATCTCTCGGACACCAAATATGGAAGGAAGGAGTTTAATTCGGCCGGGAGCATGGTGGCATAGTTGGCTTAAAAGCCAAGCTCCCCTAACAAAGGAAGGTTCCTTCTTTATTTAGGCTTATACTTTAGATGTTACACATGGAAGAATCTTAGGTTTATAGCTTAACATATGAAAAGGGTCTCAGTTTACAGTCTTAGGAATTACGTACAAAAAGGGCTTCAGTTTACAGTCTTAGGAATGAATAGGGGAAGTTTATAGTCTTAGGAATTACATATGAAAAGGGCTACTGTTTACAGTCTTAGGAATGAAAAAAGGGGAAGTTGACCTGAGATGCCTGGGTCTCCCTCTTCAAATATACCATATTCATACAATAACAGTACATAAAGTGCGGGAGAGACAAAAGTTTAGATAGAAACTCAACTAGCGTATAAACATTTTCATCCAGTACTTTTTCTCAAACACGTGTATTTTCACAGAGTTGAAATCATAGGCCACACACCATGAGGCCTGTTCTTCATGTTGGAACATAAGCGCTACTCAGTGTTGCCACCTACACATCTTCCTAAGGACTATTTTTTTTTTTTTTTTTTGAGACTGAGTCTCATTCTGTCACCCAGGCTGGAGTACAGGGGCGCCGTCTGGGCTCACTGCAACCTCTGCCTCCCAGGTTCAGGCGATTCGCCTGCCTCAGCCTCCCGAGTAGCTGCGATTACAGGCACGCGCCACCACGCCCAGCTAATTTTTGTATTTTTCATAGAGACGGGGTTTCACCATGTTGGCCACGATGTTCTCGATCTTGTGATCCGCCCGCCTCAGCTTCCCAAACTGCTGGGACTGCAGGTGTGAGCCACCGCGCCTGGCCTCTAAGAACTGTTTTTAAGGGCCACTGCCACTCCACTGGAGAGCCCTGTCAGAACTGACCTCACCAAGCCCTGAATGTGAACCTGCACGCGTGGAGCAGAAAATGCTGTAGACAAAGAGGCCTCGCTTGCATTCCATGCATTTGATTATCTTCACTTTTTCCCCATGCCTCCCCACCCCTAGCCAAGCCCCACTGGGGAAAAATGGAAACGAGGGATGCTTCTGAAAATAGAGCCCTAAGTGGGGAGGGAAAGGGAAGTTAGCTAACCGCCCCGTCTTCCAGTCATCCAGAAACTCCGTTCTCCTAAGCTGGAAACCCTCCCCTGAAACCCTGAAGCAGCTGAGATGTCACTGCGCTACCTTGTGGCCATGTTTTGAAATTGCACCTTCAGTGGAGCAGCCAGGCGGGCGATCTGACTCCTGCAGGGCTGGAGGGACTGAACTTGGTCTTCTCGCCCCACGTAGATGCCCGAATGTGAGCCCGGACTGTCTTTCTTACCACGGCTCCCCACCCGCTGCGGGACAGACCAGGCTCGGCCCCCTTGTTCTAGTTAACACCTTGCGGCTGAAGTCCAGACTGCTGGGCAGAAATCCGGAGGTAATTCTGGCTCCTAGTCAGCTCTTTTCTTTGGTGGGCTGAACCCCAATTCCCGGATGAGAGCGCCCCACTCGAAACAGGTCATCCTCCTGGGGACCAGTGCTTAGCACCTTCCTGGCTGTGAGAACTGCTATGGCCTCTGTTCTATGTGGATCCCGTGGCTGTCAGGGACACCCATGTTGAGGTCAGTGTGGTGACACTCCTGCGATGATGAAATGGGATCTATTCCACCTTGTCTCCGGGCCCAGCCTCTCTCTGCCTCTCTCCCTGCTGTGCTACCTGCGAGGACCCAGTGTGCCCGCAGCACCGTGGCAGCTGGTGTGGAGAGGAGGGCGGGGAGAGGCCGAAGTGGGAAGCCAGGCACTAGATTCGCTTGGTTTTTGGCTGTGCACTCGTTAGGTGATTCATGTTTTCGGGTCAGCTTACAGACCCTGTGCCTTCAACCCTCAGCCCTGCAGTTTCTCTCTGCGGCTCAGAATAAAAGAATATGGGTTCCAGTCCTGAGTCGCTGTGAGAGGCAAGCAGAGTGGAGGACGGGCTGCTCTCCTCTCGCCTCTCCAGGGTGAGCCGTTCAGCAGGACCACACACCCGTTCAGCTCTAGGACTAGGAAGGCTGGCCCTGGATGGGAGAGGGCCTCTCGCAGAGGAAAGGAAGAGAGCATTTCCCTGGCGTGCTGTGGACTGGCCCTCTGCTGATTCCAGAACTGTGTGCACCCCTGGGAGAATGAGTTTCATCTCTGGACTCTACCTCAAACATTAGTCACGGATGACGTTCCGTGTAATTGTGGAAGCTTCTCAGAAATCTGACAGGCCCTGCTGGGGTAGTGGTTTTGAGTGTGGCTGAACCTGCAAGGTTGGGTGGAGGTGGCAGGTGGGAAGGGACAGTGGAAGATCCCTTTCCCAGGGATCCTCTTGGGATGAGCAGTCTAACTGTAGCTGATCAGGGCCATTTTATTTTATTTTTCTTGTACATTTAAGTACTTAAAATCCTCCAAAGCCTTAAACCCCTTTATATATCTTGAAATATACTTAGAATCTCTAGCAATATGCAGCAAGTGTCCACAGTTTTTTTTTAAATTATGATTCAACATGTAGATTATTTAGTTCTGTTGTTTCTCCCTACCTTATTGAGTATGCAATTTCCTTCCTTTTTCCCTTCCTTCCTTCTTTCCTTCGTTCCTCCTTTCTTCCCTTCCTCTCTTTCTATCTTTCTCTCTTTCTTTCAAGACGGAGTCTCACTCTGTCACCCAGGCTGGAGTACAGTGTCTCGAATCTCAGCTCACTGCAACCTCTGCCCCCCTCCAGGTTCAAAGGATTTTCCTGCCTCAGCCTCCCAAGTAGCTGGGATTACAGGTGCCTGCCATCGCGCCTGGCTAATTTTTGTATTTTTAGTAGAGACAGGGTTTCATCATCTTGGCCAGGCTGGTCTTGAACTCTTGACCTCGTGATCCACCAGCCTTGGCCTGCAAAAATGCTGGGATTATAAGCATGAGCCACTGCGCCTGGCCTGCATATACAATTCTCTTATACTTGTTTTTCAAAGCTACAAAACCAGTTGTTACTGAACTTTTTCAGAGGTCACAGGTCCCTTTGATAATTCACCCAAAGTTATGACCTCTGCCCCTACTCAAAATGCACGTACAGGTAGCCTTGGGCACCATATCAGGAGGTGGGAGGAGTCTCTGAAATCCATCCTCTGCGCTAGGTTAAACCGTGAGTGTCTAGGGGCCAGCAATAAACTTTTATTTCTGGACTTCATCATTATTGCCCCCAAAAGTTTCTGTGACTTTTAGTAACAGGTATTCAAAACAAAGCCTGTTTGGAGTTGGACTTGGTAATAGCTGGAGTCCCTGACTACCGTGGCTTGTGCTTCAGCATTCAAATTGTTTCTAGTTTGTGTTGCTATCATCGTTCTATGGGTTGATTTTTTTTTTTCCTTTTTCTTCCTAGATGGTCTGTTTTTTGAAAGGTATTTGAGCTTAAAAAGCCCATGTACTTTATCAGCTGTGTACCTCTGCTAAAGCCTCCTTCTCTTCTGTCCAGATACCATCCTTCAAGACCCTACTCAAATGCTGCGTCCTCCCAGAAGTCTTCTTCCCTCCACTTGGAAGTAAACTCTGAATCTGAACTTACTCCTCTCTCGTGGTGCTCATTACACGCCATGTTCTAGCTGATAACATTTACATATGTGACTCAGTTGTATACCTCATGTATTATATTTGACACAGAGAATGGATCATTTTAATGATCCTCCGCTCCGCTTTCTGGGTTCAAGCAATTCTCCTGCCTCAGCTTCCCAAGTAGCTGGGATTGCAGGCGCCCACCACTATGCCCAGCTAATGTTTTGTATTTTAAGTAAAGATGGGGTTTCACCATGTTGGCCAGGCTGGTCTCAAACTCCTGACCTCAGGTGATCCACCTGCCTTGGTCTCTCAAAGTGCTGGGATTACAGGCGTAAGCCACCGTGCCTGGCTGACATTCTTTAGAATTGTGACAATGACAGGGAGATCAGCTTTTGGTTATATTATTGTATTTACATTCTCTGTGGGCAGTTGCTCTTTTATGGCTGGCACATCCTCCCTTCAGCCTGTCCCATGGCCCCTTATTTCCCCCCACTGCCCCACTCCTACCGCATTGGACCGTAAATTCCTGCAAGGCAGGGACAGCTGTGCAGCCGTCTGTTGTCCAGAGCTCACAGCCGAAGCGCGGCAGTTTGCAGACCAGGGCCCCAGCGAGTTTGCCTTAGGATGTCCTCCCTTTTCCTCCGTGGGAGGCCAGATTTTCTTCATATATTTCAAACAAAGCAATACATCACAACAGACTGAATACAGAAACAGGTAAGCGAATCTAGCCATCTTTTGTGAAGCCAGATATTAGAGAAATTTGCAACATTTCTTTGTAAAACAGTGTCACTCTTCTGCCTCATTTAAAAATTATTATTTGGAAAATGCAAATTATTTTTCATAAAACTAGATGATATATGTGACCATGGAAGGGTTAATTATTTTAGAAAGCATTAACAGATTTGAAAGCTTTCTCAGGTTTAATTTCTAATGTAGTACATATTGCTATCTCACAAAATGAACACTGTGGTCCTCAATTATTATCATTATTATTTTTGAGATGGAGTTTCAGTCTTGTTGCCCAGGCTGGAGTGCAATGGCATGATCTTGGCTCACCACAACCTCTGCCTCCCGGGTTCAAGTGATTCTCCCGCTTCAGCCTCCCGAGCAGCTGGGACTATAGGTATACACCACCATACCCGGCTAATTTTTGTATTTTTTAGTAGAAATGGGGTTTCACCATATTGGACAGGCTGGTGTCGAACTCCTGACCTTGCAATCTACCCGCCTCAGCCTCCCAAAGTGCTGGGATTACAAGCGTGAGCCACTACACCCGACCTCCTCAATGATTTTTAAGAGAGAAAAAGTGTCCTGGGAACAGAGAGTTTGAGTTGTCCTCAGGCACTGCCTTACGTATGGCAGATGCTCACAGATGCTTGTGACATTCACAAGGGACTGACTGAATAGGTAGCTTTCCGCTGCTCCTAGGATTTGGAAGCTGAGGCTGTGGTGGAGGGAAGGGAGAAGCTGTTGATAGAGGGCCCAGTGGAAGGTGGGGCTTGTCAGGGTCTGCGAGCAGCAGCTGCTCTTTGGAGCCGTGTTGGCTCTGATGGCAATACAGGTTGGGGGACCTGGGTCTCAGGCAGTGGGGGCTGGGCGCAAGCGTGAGGTGCCGTGGAGGCTTCAAGCAGCTCACTCTATCCAATCCCCCTTAGTGCTGACGGGCAGGAACAACTGTTTGAATCTGCCTCTCTGGGAGAGGAACTGAGCCGAATGTTTTTCTAGAAACCTCTGGCTGTGAAATCACTGGGTGTGGGCTCTACAGACAGCGTTGCAGCTTCAGAAGACAGATTGAGGCTACGGGTACCTCTCCCTGCTCTGCCCTGACCAGTTATGCGCCCGCTGGCGAGGCACTTAACTGCCAGCTTACTCAACCATATGGTGAGGGCAAGATAAAATGTCCGTGGAGTGCCTGGCACATGCTGGGTGCTCAGTACATTAGTGACTCCATTAGTCAGATGTCATTAATAATAAATGCTCAAAAGAAGGAGGCTGGGAGGAGGGGCTAACGAGGAAGGGTCCTGGAGGGAGTTCTTCCTGGCGCGGGATGAGTTAAAGTATGGCATAGATGATGGTTTCTCGGCCTCTGCACTCATAACCTTTTGGGCTGGATAAGTCGGTTTTGTGCAGGCTGTGCTGTAGGATGTTCAGTGGCCTCCCTGGCCTCTACCTACTAGATGCTGGCAGGGACGCCTCTCTCCCAGGTCTTTTTTTTTGTTTTTGTTTTTGTTTTTTTTTGAGACAGAGTTTCGCTCTTGTTACCCAGGCTGGAGTGCAATGGCGCAATCTCGGA
>PVKV010003821.1:95820-138080 GCA_004027835.1 Alouatta palliata
CAAGCAATTCTCCTGCCTCAGCCTCCCGAGTAGCTGGGACTACAGGCACGTGCCACCATGCCCAGCTAATTTTTGTATTTTTAGTAGAGACGGAGTTTCACCATGTTGACCAGGATGGTCTCGATCTCTTGACCTTGTGATCCACCCGCCTCGGCCTCCCAAAGTGCTGGGATTACAGGCGTGAGCCACCGCGCCCGGCTCTCCCAGGTCTTTACAACCACAAATGCCTCCAGACATTGCCAGGTGTCCCCTGGGGGGCAAAATTGCCCCTGTTGAGAACCACTGTTGTAGAAACTCAACTGACAAGGGCTCCCCAACAGGACACCATCTTCCCTACGGTTTCCCCAGAAAGACATCACACCAGCCACACGCGACAGATTGGGCTCACTCACCGCAGAAGAATTCTGCCAAGAGATGCTGCTTCCAAGAGAACAAGAGGCCTCCTGACTCTGATCCTCTTTCCCGAGGAACCCTCTCGCTAATAGTGGCCATTTCCCTCAGCAGTTGCGTAAACTAGGCCCAGGGGAAAGAAGCAGGCTGACCAGGACAATGAGATTGGTCAAGGAAAATCTGGACAATACCCAGAAGCCTGGGGGAGACCGTCCTTCCCTTCAACCTCGACCTCAGCACGGAATGCTTCCAATTCCCACGCTGCACAAACGGTCTGGGCCAATCAACAAGTATAATGGATAAGCTACACCCGAAATGCCACAGCAGTGAGAATGAATGAGCCTCAACTCCATGAAACTCCGCAGTTGACTTTCACAAACGTCAGGTCAAATGAAAGAAGCCAGGCACAAAAGAGCAACTGATGGGTTGCTCTTAACGAAAAATCTCCCAAGGGCAAAATCATATATGTTAAGGTTCAAAGGGCACCAAGGAAGGCTTTGGGGATACTGGTTCAGTTTGCGAGGATTTATTAAGGGTTTATGATTTGGCCCTTTTCTAGATGTATGATATAAACTTTAATAAAAAGTAAACAAATAAACACAACATTCTGGGCCAAAAGGCACGAAAGGCCCTTTAGCAAAATCACTATGAACCAAGAGAATAAAGATTTCCAGCAATTTTACGTGTATGGCTCTAAATTATTATGTAAGGGTCATTTTTGGATGTGGCTTTATAAATGACATGATGTGTCAAAAATAATTAGTATAGTGCTTGGCACAGAAAATACTTCATGAATGGTAATAATTAATGCTACTACTCAATTATTAACTGACCTATGATGTAAAAATAATAGTCAAATATAAAGGAACAGCCTTTGTCTTAAAGGGGGAAAAAGTTTCTGAAATTTTTAGGTATATCCCCTGTTGGTGAATTTCTAATTCTCAGAGTTTTCGGAGCTCTCTCCAAGCTTAGTCTTAGAGAAGAGAAAAATCTACCTTAGCATTGCTAGCTCCTGACCAGTGACCAGTACCAAAACGAAGTCCCTAACACCTGTCTGGATTGGCCAAATGGTTCAATTAACTGATCCGTCGTTTATTGGTCCACTGGTTAGCCTGGAAGCTGGGCTCCACCCTCCCTGCCTGATCAGGCATTTGATCTGTCTTTGGCCACCAATCCAGTTTGCGAATTCACAAACAAAACAGGCGGAATGGCTGTTGGATTCTTCAGTATCAGACGAAAACATTGGCAAAAAAACAAAGTCTAGAAATTGTGCAATGATAGCTCTACTTCAGACCTGACTGGATATGGAACTCTTACAAATTCTCCTCTCTTCTGAGAGAGCCAGGCAAGTAGACAACGCCAGAATGACAGAGCATTTCATTGCAAGCCTGGCTCCTTGGTTGCAAATTAAATGCCACATTAACTCTCAGGAAGATCAGAATCGCTTTCACATCGTTCTCCACTGAGTAACTTTTAGCATGACTGTTTCCATATCAGATATGCAAGAGACTTTACTGCTAGCTGCTGGCACTCTTAGAAGACTTTTAATCCCGGGATGATTTTCTTAAATTTCATTTCTGTTTACAAATGGCTCTGTGTCCCTGTGAACCTGTGAAGTCACGTATAGAACGTGCTCTGAAGCAAGCTCTGTCTCCTACAGTCAGAAAACCCTGGATTCTTTGTGACACACATTTTAAAAAGAAAAGTCCATAGCCAACTATGGAGAAAAGTCAGGCTCTTACCTGGTTTCAGGCTTTGTCCGTGGGCATTTGATTGGATAAAGATGGATAAAACCAAGAGAATGGTGACACTCAGGAGACTTGTGTCCATTTCTCCTTTTCACCCCGGGTCCAGGCTTTCTTGCTAATTTCTGAAGCCAAAGAGACCAGAATGCCTATTAGATACTTTGTTAGGGAAGGCTGCCCATTAATAATTAACCTCTCAACATGCTGTGCACTGATCAGATACTTTCCTTACTGCCCCCAACCACAAACCTACTTATATTTATTTTAAAAAGGTTGATTTAGCAAAGTGCTCCTTATCCTAACACATTTTGAGAATAAAATACCTTGGTATGTGTTCTTACCTTCTGGGGCCAAGGTCAGAGTTCCAGATTAATCAATTTAAAGCTACTGTGTTGTGTTTGGAAATTCTGCCAAGGTTCAGCGGTAGGTGGCTTCCGCGTGGCTGCCTAAGCCTCCCTGTGATAGTGCTGTAAGGCGTTATGCACACTCAGGAAAGTGGCTTTTCTTTTTTTTTCTTTTTATTATTTTTTATTTTTTTAACTTATTATTTTTTCTAAGATAGGGTTTCACCATATTGGTCAGGCTGGTCTCGAACTCCTGACCTCAGGTGATCCGCCCACCTCAGCCTCTCAAAGTGCTGGGATTACAGGCGTGAGCCACCACACCCAGCTCGAAAGTGGCTTTTCAAATTGCAGGCTAAGCCCAAAGAAGGGGAAAAGGGCCTTGCTATGCGGACAGCCCCCAGAGGCTCCAAATTTCTGTTAGGTTCAGTGAAATTGATGATACTTGTGGTCAAAATGTGGTGGAGCAACGTTGCTACAGCTGAAAGGGGCAGAAAACCCTTCACCCCATGTTATAAGGAGCTGACGGAGAAGCAAAGATGCCCTTGCCAAGTGCCCCACTGAAGGGTGATCCCAGAGTAGACACACCTCTTCCCGGGACTCTGTGTTCATTCATGTTCCAGCTGTGTAGAGGACTGAGGAATAAGACCATTCAGCAAAATCAGGTAGGGAAAAAGCTACTGTCAGTGGCTCTCGTGATGTTTTCGGGCCTCTAGTTTTATTTTAGTTTTCTTCATTTGTTCAACATTTACGTATTTTGGCATACCTACTATGTGCCAGGCACTGTTCTAGGCATGTGGGATATACAAGTCCTTCTGTGCCGGTGGAGGTGGGAGGAGTTGGATAATGGATAATAGGCATAGTGAAGAGATTTATGTAGACTGGCGGACTGTAATGAGAACCACAGGAAAAGCAGGGTTAAGCAGGTTGGGGAGAAGGTAGGGATTTTAAGCAGTGTGATTAGAGTGAATTGCACTGGGAAGTTAAACTTTGAGACAAGGTTTGAAGAAAGTGAAGGAGTTGCCCCTGTGGACGTCCTGGGGAGGAGAGTTTTGGGCAGTCAGTGCAAAGGCTCTGAGGTAGGAGTATGCCTGGTGTGCTCCAGGAATAGTGAGGAGGCCAATGAATGGGTAGACATTATAAGGACTTTGACTTTTTACAATAACACATGGGGAGCCACTCTGAGCAGAAAGGTGATATGATTTGTTTTAGAGTTTTAAAAGATCACTTTGGTTTGCAAGTGAGCCCGGGTGCAGTGGAGAGGTCTGTTACAGTGACCCAGTGAGAGGTGATGGTGGCTTGGCCCAGCATGGAAATAGGGCAACTGGCAAGTATTCGATGGGTGCTGTATGTATTTTGAAGGTAGAGCCAACAGGATTTTCTGACTGCTGAGATGTGTGATGTGGGAGGAAGAGAAGAGTTGAAGATGACTTCAAGGTTTTTGTCTTGAGCAAGTAGCTTAATGTGGTTGCTGTCAGCTGAGAAGGGAAAGCTGTGAGTGAAACGGGTTTGGTGGGGGAAGGTTAGAGATTCAGCTTTGGCCAGGTGGGGTTGTCAGATGGCTTTCAGCTATCCAAGTGACAGCGTTAAGTGGGCAAAATGAGGAAACAAGATGGCGGGCTCGTGGTGAGAAGCTGTGAAGGAGTAGAAATCAGTATGCCTAGAAGCAGATTTTAAAAGCAGTTTCTCTTCAGAACATCTTTTTTTATACCACTTGATAAACATCTTGAAACACCATGGCTGTAGCTGCAGTAAAATGGGTGATGTCAAAGAAAACTATCTTGAAACATTTATTTCCAATCCAAAACGGAGCTTTATATTGTGTTTGTCATAAATCTACATATTCTCCTCTACCAGATGACTATAATTGCAAAGTAGAGCTTGCTCTGACTTCTGATGGCAGGACAATAGTATGCTACCACCCTTCTGTGGACATTCCATATGAACACACAAAACCTATCCCTCGGCCAGGTCCTGTGCATAATAGTGAAGAAACACATGATCAAATCCTGAAAACCAGACTGGAAGAAAAAGTTGAACCCCTTGAGCCAGGACCTATGGTAGAACAACTTAGTAAAATGTTCTTTACTACTAAGCACCGCTGGTATCCTTATGGACGGTATCACAGATGTCGTAAGAATCTGAATCCTCCAAAAGACAGATGATGCTGAGGTTCCTGGGAGAATCAAAGAGAAATATACTTCATTTGCCCTTTGAGAAAATGTAGTCTGGTGTATTCACTAATATATAGTAAAGTAATAATGATAAAATATCTTTTCATATATAAGAATGTGTACTTTTATATATGTTAAGTAATTCTGGATTTGACATTCTCATTTAGAGAAACCTATTACATTTTCTTTTTCTTTTTCAATTTTAGTCTTTTATTTATGTATGGTCTCCAGTTTAGGACTTTTCCATAGTGCCAAAGTCATACATATTCAGTAGAACATCTTATATCAGAACACTTTACTATAAAATAGGGTTTGTGTTAGATGATTTTGCTCAACTGTAGGGTAATGTAAGTGTTCTGAACATATTTAAGGTAGGTTAGCATTTTGAATTTACGATATTTTCGATTTACAGTGGGTTTATTGGGATGTAATCCTACCATAAGTTGAGAAACATCTCTTTTTGTGTGTCTAGTGTGATTTAAGTATTTTTACATCATTAGCCAAACATTGTTAGTAGTATAAATATGATTAATAAAATGGTGCATGGCTTTCCTGAGGGAGATTTTTAAATTGCCTTTGAGAATAAACTCCTAAGGTCTACCAAGAAAATAAATATTACAATGTTTCAATTGGCTTCTATGAAATAATTAAATTACTAATATTTTGATCAGGTTTTACTATCTACTAGGCCCCTTCCATCCATACTTGTTAAATTCTCAAAATAATCCTTTGAAGAAGGAACATAATCGCATTTTACAGTGACTCGAACCCTACCGAACAAGTGGGAGAGCCAGGAGCCAAACTTTCAGGCTCCAGAGCTTTTTTCAGTGCATCACAATGACGAAGTGGTGGTTTTCTTTCACCCAATAATGTGCTTTCCTAGAGATTTTTTAAGATAAAATATTATGTAATTTGTTTTGAGCGTTTTTTCCTTGCTGTCTTGAAGATTATGCTAGCTTCAGAACACATGCAAACAGCTGCAGCTCTGTGATTAAAATGTTAATGCCACTAGACTAGTGTTATGAGAATGTTAATAGATAACTATGCTGCCACTACTAGTTATATATGATCCTTAATAGCATTGCTTCCCCTTCAGTTTCTATTTAGGAAGTGAAGAATCTTTTAGTAAGGTAGAAAGTTGCTTTATTTAAACTTGTGCTGTAAAATGTTTGTGATACAGTAAAATTGATGTGAAAAATAATTTCTCATTCAAAGTGTATTGTTTGATCTAGTTCTTTTAATAAAGGAACTCTAGTTGAAGTTTCAAGTTAGCCAGTGAAGTAGGAGAGAGTAAAGGAAATAATTAATAATGGTGATCTTCTGTTACCCAAAGGAAATATTTTAAAGTGGTTTACTTTTTCCATTAATATAAATTTCATTTGGAAAGATTAAAAAAACAAGTTTGATTGAATTTAATAAATCAGAAATATTTAAAAAAAAAATGGGCAAAATGAGATAACATGGTAATTACTGCCTGGACAAGCCTCGTTGAAAGGGCCTTGTGAAGTGATCAGCAGACTTGGACGAGCTTGAGCCAAAGCCTGTGTTCTGTCCTGTGGCTGTACCTTCCTCCCAAGCCCTGCAGCTTCCACACCATCCTGTCAGATAAGCAATTGCTTTTGTGTGTGTGTGTGTTAAGACCGAGTCTTACTCTGTTACCAAGGCTGGAGTGCAGTAACGCGATCTCGGCTCACTGCAACCTCCACCTCCCAGGTTCAAGCAATTGTCATGCCTCAGCCTTCCTAGTAGCTGGGACTATAAGCGTGTGCCAGCATGCCTAGCTAATTTTTGTATTTTAAGTAGAGATGGGGTTTCATCATGTTGGTCACGCTGGTCTCTAACTCCTGACTTTGTGATCCACCTGCCTCGGCCTCCCAAAGTGTTGGGATTACAGGCGTGAGCCACCACACCCGACAGATACACAATTTCTGAGCAAGGGCTTCTGCCTTGAATATCTGGCTGGTTCCTGCACAGTTAAGCAGGATCTGAAAGTTCCACTTTTTTTCCTATAAAACTGGCACATAAAAGCAGCTGGCTGCCTACCTCAGGCTCCTCTGCCCTGGGCTCACCCTCATCTCTTCTCCCCTGGGTACTGCCAGTAACCACCCCCCACTCTGCATTTTATTCTGGCCATGAACTCATCAAAAGACCCCAGTGAATCTAAGTGCCTCTGAAATACCAACCCTGTGCCCCCACCCACCCCCCAAATTTCTGCAGAGTATACTTTCTTACCGCTTTCTACATAGGAAGAGGCCTTCAACGTTGTTTCTAGCTCTTGTAATGCCTTTACTTGCACCACCCAAAATTCCTCTACCATCATCTCATGTCAACTCAAATTCTATGAGGCTCTCCTGGAAAATGACAAGGAGGAGTGGATCTCTGTTCCCGTTCAGGGTTTCAGGGGTGGTGTCTCCTTTTACCTCTACCCAAGCTCTTCAGGCCTGCCCTATCACCGGGTCCCAACTTCCAGTGGTGGTTTTAATGCACAAGTTCTGTTGTGTATTCTTGAAGCTGACCAGGGAGGCTACTGGGAGGGAAGATGGGAGGACTTCATGGAGTATGAGGTTTCTTGAACTGGGGGGTCCTCAGCCTATCACTTGCTATGTGTAATATTACATAACCTTAATGAGTTCCATCTCCTCACCTATATAATGGGGACAGCATGTACCTGAGATAATATTTTGAGATATTAACTTCTTATTTTTCTCCCAAACTGTCTCCCTTGTTCTTCCTTCCACTTAAGGGGAGCAAAGTAGAGAGAAGACTACAAATCTGTTGTCTTCCAAAAATATAAGACCTTAGGGCAAGTCAATTTTATTTTATTTTATCTTTTTTATTTTATTTTATTTATTTTTGGAGACAGGGTCTTTCTATGTTGCCCTGGCTATTGATACACTCCTGGGCTTAAGTGATCATCTTGCCTTGGCTTCCCGAAGTGTGGGCAGGTGAATTCTAACTAACAAAGAAAAGCAAAAGGCTAAAATACCTTGAAGGGATGTGAAGGGTAAGAAACCCCTCACCTTCCCATCACTAGAAAGACAATATCTTGGGCTCCGCAGGTGATGTGGAAGGGGGAGGTTTGCCTGTGGGTATGAGAGCAGAGGGGATAGTCCCTTGCTTCCCAGAAATCCTGCTGGAAAAAGCCAGAGAGGAAATGGCTGTGTTGACTGACAGGCAAAAGATATACCTGGCTGGATGTAGGGAGGGAGAGTGGTGAGCCTCTGGGACCAGCAGGTCGTGTTGATGGGAGGATGGGGCCCTCAGTGGCCACCAGTGTGGACTGGTGACGGAGGCCTGGGTCACACTGCCCTGACCCCATGCCTGGCTGTTGTGTTGGTCCAGAACTATGGCAGAGCTACTGGGGTTGGGGATGGGGTGGGGAGAAGAAATCCAGATTCCTGAAAATAGGGATTTGGAGTCAGTAATTTAGGTGGGTTACAGAGATTAAAGAAATTGATTGCACATCAGAATCTGTGGACTGAAATTAATACCTCAACAAACAGAGGTAAGCTATGAATATTAGAAATTTGTGTGTAAGGTGTCCAGCCAAGTGCCTGGTTCATAGCAGAGGGTCGATAAATTGTAATGACCTGTTTTGTGGGATGTATACTTAGCGGTCAGAGTCCATGCTTTGAGGCTGGGACAGTGGGTCACACCTGTAATCCCGACGCTTTGGGAGACGGAGGCAGGAGGAGCACTTGAGGCCAGGAGTTTGAGACTAGCCTGGCTACCATAGCAAGACTCCATCTCTACAAAAATAAAAACAAAAAATTAGCCTGTTGTGGTGGCACACACCTGGAGTCGTAGGTACTTGGGAGGCTGAGGCAGGAGGATTGCTTGAGCCCGGGAGGTGGAGGCCAGTGAGCTATGATCACACCACTGCGCTCCAGCCTGGGTGACAGAGTGAGACCCTAGCTGTAAAAGAAAAAAAATTAGATTAGGTTACAGCCTTGGGAATCAAACAGATATAGGCTCAGATTCCTGGTGTTTCACTTGTACTTACTAGCTGAGTGACCTTGGGTAAGACATTGCAACTGAGCTTTAGTTTTCTTAATCTGCTTGATGGGACTGGTAATACCTCCCTAGTCCGATTAAGTGAGGCAATGCATGTGAAGCCGTCAGCAATCCTAGACCACAGGAAATAATTAGTGATAGCTACTCTTATTATTTTTTATGTTTAAATTCACTGAGGGGATCAGGAGGGTGTCCAGGAGGTAGATAACAATAAGACTGCAGTGATATAATTGTAGCAAAAAATGTCAGGGGCAGGAAAACACAAGGGTCTGAACTGGTGGCTCCAAAATCCAACTGAACATCAGAATAAGAGTCAGCTGGGGAGCTCAGACAAAGGACAACGAATGGGCTCATCCCAGCAATGCTGAGTAATGGAATCAAAACTAGGGTCAAGGCCTGAAAGGCCTTCATTCTGAACAAGTTTCCGTGTGATTCTTGGTCACACAAAGTTTAAGAACCATTGCCTCAGAATGGTGCTTGAGACATCTATTGGGATGCAAGAAGAAAGTAATATAGACCTTTCAGATTTTTCTTTGTATTATCCTAGACAATTCATATTTGTTCATGTATAATGTTTACAGTATATAAGTACTATATAATTTGCACGTGGCACTATGGAATATACTAGTGCTATATTATTTATAAACAAGTAACTATATATTGGGGAGAGTGCTCAAAGTAAAAAAAATATTGATAAAGATGTGTTATCAAAAAAAGGGGGAAGCCTCTGCCTTGGAGGGACAGAATGGCTCATAGGGCTTCAAGACCTGACTGTCACGTGCTTGACTCCAGCCATGCATGTGCACAGTCAGTAGATCCATTCATAGAATCTTTGGTCATTTCCACGCCCAAGGAAGCCCGGCAGTTTCTTGAGGCCTCTTCATTTCCTATGAGCTGAAGAGGAGGCGAGTCTGAGCCTCTTAGAAGTTGGAGCCTCCAATGGAGTGATCAGCACAGTGCATGTTAGCAGAGCCCTGTGGCTTCTTCCTGTGCAATTCTTTTTTTTTTTTTTTTTTTTTTTTTTTTTTTTATGAGATAGAGTCTCACTCTGTCAGCCAGGCTGGAGTGCAATGGCACGATCTTGGCTCATTGCAACCTCCGCCTCTCAGGTTCAAGCGATTCTCATGGCTCAGCCTCCCGAATAACTGGGATTACAGTCATGTGCCACCACACCAGACTATTTTGTTTTTGTTTTTGAGACGGAGTCTCCTCTGTTGCCCCGGTTGGAGTACAGTGGCACATTCTTGGCTTACTGCAACCTCCGCCTCCCGAGTTCCAGCAGTTCTTCTGCCTCAGCCTCCTGAGATTATAGCATCCATCACCACACCTGGCTAATTTTTGTATATTTAGTAGAGACAGGGTTTCACCTTATTGGCCAGGCCAGTCTTAAACTCCTGACCTCAGGTGATCTGCCTGCCTTGGCCTCTCAAAGTGTTGGTATTACAAGCGTGAGCTGCCGTGCGTGGCCTATTTTTTTTGTATTTTTAGTAGAGATGGGATTTCACCATGTTGGCCAGGGTGCTCTCAAACTCCTGACCTCAAGTGATCTGCCTGCCTTGGCCTCCCAGAGTGCTGGGATAAAAGCATGAGCCACCATGCCCAGTCTCTTCCTTTGCAATTCTTTAAAGACTTTTCTGTTTTGGGTGACACTGCATTCTGGTCTGCTAGCCTCGGTCTAAAGTAATAATGGTTTTATAATTACATTTTAAAACATTGCCCAGTTCTTGCTCTCTTTTAATTTGCAGAACTTCTTGAAGAAATAAAGATTTCAAGAGACTAGCATTTCATGATCTGAGAATGACCTTTTTCTTTAGTGTCATGGTGATAAGAAAGTTAATTAGGAGAGAAGAAACAGATATTTTACAAAGATAAAGCAAGCAGATCCCAAAAGGAAGAGGCCAGGGGACCAAGGTGAAGTTCACTGATGACAAAAACAGAGTTTTATACCCAGAATCAGGTTTTCTTGTTTTCATCTTCAGGAACTGGGATATCTTACCTGAGAAAGGTAGGCTTTTGTTGATGTCTAATACAATAATAATTGAAGCAATAAAATTTGGATTGACACTGTTATTTTCCTAATTCTGCAGTTAAGATTTAAGAGGAGCTGGGTGCGGTGGCTCATGCCTGTAATCCTAGCACTTTGGGAGGCTGAGGCAGGTGGATCATGAGGTCAAGAGATCGAGACCATCCTGGCCAACATGGTGAAACCCCGACTCTACTAAAAATACAAAAATTAGCCAGGCATGGTCACTCATGCCTGTAGTCCCAGCTACTCGGGAGGCTGAGGCAGGAGAATCGCTTGAACCCGGAAGGGGGAGGCTGTGGTAAGCAGAGATTGTGCCACTGCACTCCAGCCTGGCGACAGAGCAAGATTCTGTCTCAAAAAAAAAAAAAAAAGAAAAGAGATTTCAGAGGTTAAGAATGGGGACCAAACTGTATCTCATCAGTAAAAGGTAGAGAGAGGAGGAGAAGTCAGGGGATCTGAGGCCAGGTTCTGTTCTCTTAACAACCACAAATCCGGCCAGGTGCAGTGGCTCGTGTCTGTAATCCCAGCAATTTGGGAGGCCAAGGTGGGCGGATCATATGAGGTCAGGAGTTTGGACCAGCGTGGCCAACATGGTGAAACCCTGTCTCTACTAAAAACACAAAAAATAGCTGAGCGTGGTGGTGTGCACCTGTAATCCCAGCAACTCAGAAGGCTGAGGCAAGAGAATCGCTTGTACCCAGGAGCTGGAGGTTGCAGTGAGCCGAGATCGTGCCGTTGTACTCCTCCTTGGGCGACAGAATGGGACTCCATCTCAAAAAAATAAATAAATAAATAAAGATTTAAAAAAACACCCCACAAATCCTTAATCCCTGTATATCTGACTTTCCCTAAGACTGAATCAGGCTTCTCTGCACACCAGCCTATTCCACTTCCAAGATGAAATTTATGAATTTCCTTGGATCACGTTATAGGAAAATGACAGTCCTCTTTTACTCCTGCTTGCGGCCAGGCTGTCATCAGGAGAATGACCAGGTTTTTATTGGGTCACTGACTGATCTGTGTGGACATTCTTGCCCCATGTGGTAATATGGCAGAACAAATAGGTAAACCTGATTAATTTGAGTTGGCTTGCAACATGTCCTCATTTGGAAGGTGGTTGGAGTGGAGTTTAACCTTTTTCTTATCTGTGTCAGAAAAAAAAAGACCCAGTAAACAAATGAAGGGTGAAATCAAGATTGCAGATGACATTTTAGATTATTTGGAAGAATAGGTATTTCAAGCATTTCAAACAGGTATTTATTGACCCAAGATGATCACGCCTGGTGACTAGGGGCTATCTGCATTGGCTCTGCCTCCAACTAGTTGTGTGACCTTGGGCAGATTCTGTAACTTGTCTCTGCCTCTGTGTGTTCCCCTGTCAAATGGGATTATGAAACTAAATTATTATCACATGAAAATGCTTATAACAGCTCTGTGCATAATCAAGCGTCATTTGATTTTCTTAACAAATCAGGTAGGAATTATTTTCCCTATTTTACAGGTGAGAAGAGTGAGGCTCAGAGATTCCTTATGCAAGGTCACATATCTAATCGATATTAATTGGATGTAAGGACCCTAGGTCCCTGGAAACTAATATTCTAATTTCCAAAGTCTCAAGTTATGGAGCTAGGGAGCAAAGAGTCAAGATCTCTTTTCTTCTTATTTTTATGTTTCCTGGTCTGTGTTGGCCCACAAACTCTCCTTATCAGGATTTCAGCTGTAAGATTGTAGAACAATTGGGGAAATCATCAATAACAACAGCAACACCCTAGAACCACAGCAGTGTTTTTTATGACTAGATAATGCGGAACCGGTAATGCATTTTGTGATCTTAGAAATTCCAGTAGAATGCAAAACCAATTTTCTCTCCTTGTATTATGCTTAGAAGCAAAAGGAAATAAAGATTTAAGTTGGCCTTGAACACCAGGTAGATAGTGAATATGGTTGGCTTCATAAAGTTTGCCCAGAGCGTTCCCCTTTGTGGGGAAGAAGGGGAGTATAGACTAGAATTCCTGACGTGTCTACTCTGTGCCTGCTTCCTCCAGCTGCGGGGGTGCTGGTCAGGCTTGGTGAGGGGTGACCATGCTGGCTTCTCAGGGAGACTCCCCCTAAACCATGAATTGGACTGGCTGCTTGCAGCAAGCAAGGGCACAGTTTGTGGAGGAGGGGACCAGCACACTGTCTCTCTCTCTCTGGGTCCCAGTGCTTCCAATCATGGGGTGTCCAGGGGCAGAATCCTCACCCTGGGTATCAGGCAGGGCTGGGCACTGGTCAGTTGACAGTGGCCCCAGCCTCCCTGCAGCAGGATGCCACATCCTCATCTCACAAAGGCTTTCTGAGTTTAGCCCATGAAATCCATAGCTGCAGGAAACCAGGAACTAATTCCCATTCATTCTCTTCATTCCCGATGACGTGTTTCAAGTTCTAAACAGCCGCCAATGAGTCAACATTTTGCCGAAGACAGGGAATCTTGCTGACGTGGTTCATCACTGATTCCTAGGCAGGCCTAAAAGTCAGGAGTTAACAATTCAGGAGCCGACATCCAAAGTGCTTGCACAGTGCCAGAATTTCCATGTGATCTCATTCACACTTCAGGAAGAATCCTATGATATAGGCATGATTTTTCCCTTTGAATAGAGGGGAAACTGAGGCTCAGGGAGGTTACTGAATTGCCGAAATCCATACTGTAGTAAATGGTGGAATGAGGCTTGAATGATGCTTGTTTGACCTCAAAGTCCACACAACAAAAGGTAGTTTTGTTAAGTATAGTAGGGATTGGCTGTGAGATCTTTGTGTATCAAATGCTTACAAAGATAGAATTGTGTCATGCTGTTGCTCTGTGTATAAAGACATATGTCATGTATATTTCATATATATATGAAAGGGAGTTTATTAAGGAGTATTGACTCAAAATCACAAATTAAAGTCTACAAGTTGAGGAGCAAGGAAGCCAGTGGTGGGTCAGTCCGAGTTCCCAAACCTCAGAAGTGGGGAAGCTGACAGTGCAGCCTTCAGTCTGTGGACAAAGGCCCAGGAGCTCCAGGCAAACCACTGGTACAAGTCCACGAGTCCAAAAGCTGAAGAACTTGGAGTCTGATGTTCAACAGCAGGAAGCATCCAGCCCGGGAGAAAGATGGAGGCCAGAAGACTCAGCAAGTCTCCTCCTTCCACATTCTCCTGCCTGCTTTATTCTAGCCAAACTGGCAGCTGATTAGATGGTGCCCACCCAGATTGAAGGTGGATCTGCCTCTCCCAGTCCCCTGACTGAAATGTTACTAATATCTCGACACCGTCATGGACACACCCAGGAACAACACTTTGCATCCTTCAATCCAATCAAGTTGACATTCAATATTAAGCATCGTATCACTTCTATTATTATTATTAAAACCAATGTTCTCAAGCTTTTTCTCAGCTATTTAATGGAGATGATAGCTCTGAGATAACCTATGAGATATGGCAGTAGAAATAATGGAGGCATTATAGTGGGACAGAATCATATAATTTATATCCCAATTACTTTTCCTCAATCAACAGTAAAGAAGACCAGCCAGGAAGATGGGACCGGGGCCTTTGGCTATGATGTTTGTTCTGGACAGAGAAGAATGTTTCAAAGGAAGTTGACAGGATAAGGTCTAAGACCTGACTTAGACCAACCTTAATTATCCAGTTACTCCTGAAGCCATTTATTTGAGTGAGATCATGCCTGGTGTCCTTCAGAAAGTAACAAGCAAGATGCTTTTGATAGGCTTTCATAATTCTGTTAAGGGATAATTTTTTAAAAAGAAGGTAAAATCATGACTCTGACCTACAAAAAATGGATACATGTTAATATTTTACTTAACTAATTAATGAGGAAACTGGTAAGGGTGTTATAACCAGTTCAAAGAAGAAAGAAGCCCAAAAACCACACAAATTTATATGAGTAAAGAAATGTTGCAGTGAAAGTACAAATGGCAAACAGACGCAAAACTGGCTTTTTCTACAGTGTGGAAGTGAAGTCGGTGGACCTTTTACAGGATAGGACAGAATTTGCATTTTGCATTGCTATTATTTATCTACAATTTACAGAGTTGTAAAATGCTTCAGGGGCAATGAAAGCTAGAATCAGATAACCCAGGGAAGCTGTGCTGTATGCAGACAATGCATCCTTTTCCATGGAAATACAAAATTTCCCCTACCTATATTTAGTATTGTTACAGAATGATAAAGGAAGTATTTAGCTACAGAATTCTGATAGCAGGGTGAGGTTCCTTCTGGAGGAAAAGCTGTCTCTTGCTGCGTCTTTGCCTCCTGAGTAAAGACTCTGTGATTGCCGAGAACTGAATTTCCAAGCTTGGTTTCTCCCTTTTGTGTCCCATTAAGCAGGCAGATTATTTAATAGCTGGCACCTCAATTTCCTCATTTTAAAATAGGGATGATACAGTTATTTACCTCACAGGCTTGGGGAAAGATTAAATGAGAAAAACAATGAATTGTGCATACCATAGTACCCAACACAATAGGTATCAGCTTTTAGTGTTTTTATTTATGACTGCAGTTTTTCGGCATGCTTTTTATGTCTCCCATTCCTTACCTGCTCCTTCCCTTTCTTGTTTCCTGTCCATTTAACTGAAGTAGTAAAGAATAGGAGACTTATTTACAACGTTTTAAAGAAAGTATAGAGTCTTTGCTTCCTGTTCTTGATTTTAAAATTAACTGCCTAAATTGTTATGTGTTCCTTTCTATTTAAAAAAGAAAGGAAGCTGGGTGTGGTGGATCACCGCTGAGCCCAGGAGTTTGAGACCTGCCTGGACAGCATAGTGAGCTCCTGTTTCCACAAAATATTTTTTAAAAATTACCTAGTGTGGTGGTGCACAGCTGTAGTCCCAGTTACTTAGGAGGCTGAGGCGGGAGGATGGCTTGCATCCGGGAGGTCAGACTGCAGTAAGCTATGATCATGCCACTGCACTCTAGCCTGGGCAACAGAACGAGACCCTGTCTCTGTCTAAAAAACAAAACAACAACAACAACAACAAGAAAGTAAAGAAATAAAGAGAAGAAAGAAACGAAAGAAAAGAAAAATAGAAAGCACCTTTACCCCCAATATTTGCTAACCCTGAATTTAAACAAGTTTTCTCAGGTTATACAGTTAATCGCCAGAGAAAACAGATTGAAAGCGTGAGAAAGGCCCTCCCTGGGGTCTTCCCAGCACAGCTGGGGACAGGAGGCCAATTCCAGGAGGTGGCACATTGGAGCCAGGTCGTCCAGAGCTCCTTGGTGAGCCTCTCCCCCATCTGCCTTCTCAGCCCCCAGGGGCCATGTCCATTAGCCAGAGAGCCTGTGAGCAGCACGTGCCCAGCGCCAGGGGACACTCCACTCAGCCCTGCCCAGAGGAGTTGGTACAAACCTGCCTTTGCCAAGTTTGTTTTTCACTTTTAGGTCTGATGGAGGGGGAATTCTTCAACCTCAGAAAGGAATTCCTGGCTGTCTAGGGTCAGGGTACCTGATGGATTGACCCTGTCGATTCCGCTTTCAATTCTGGCACCCCAAGAAACTTCCAGGTGATTCGGATGTAGCGCCCAGGATCTCCCCCTTTGCTTAGCAGCCTGCATCCTTTGAGGAAAAAGAAGGCATTTGTGCAAGGGTTGGGGAAGAAGCTTTGCCTCTGGGCAAAATTTAGGGATAGGAGGACAAAGCTATCTCTGCATTTAGGTTTCCTTTATATGTATGAAGACTGGATTGACATGTGGAGAGAGCCGTCTTCACTCCACAGTTCCATCCCTATCACTAAATCTGTCAGGCTCTGTGGAGGGCTCCTAGAGAGCAAAACATACTTTCCACACATTAGAAAAGAGCATGATTAGATCTCAGGCATCTTCCAGGAATAGAATACAGGCAGAGACACACAGGGCTCCCTGCCTCCAGGACTATTTCTTTTTGTTATCGTATCATCTCTAAAGCAAAACTGCTTGTTTTAGCTCTTGATAGAAATGTCACTTCCCTTGTCAATTTTCAACAGGCAATGCAGACACAGGGAAGGAAATGGCAGGCTGCTCATATGTAGCAAGATCCACATTTGGCCAAACCTGGGGCCTCAAAGATGGACACGGAATTGAGGGCAGAGGTCTGGGTTTAGCCCAGTGCTGCTTTAGCTAAGTTGTAACCTTTATACAATGGGGATAATGAAACCTGGGGGATGCCTATTTTACAAGGTCATGAGAAGAAGAGATGAGGCTAGGCGGTGGCTCATGCTGGTAGTTCCAGTACACTAGGAAGCAGATACAGGTGGATCACTTGAGGTCAGGAGTTTGAGACCAGCCTGGCCAACATGGTGAAACCCCGTTTCTACTAAAAATACAAAAATAGCCAGGCAGGGCACCTCTGAAAGAAAGGCAGCAGCCACAGTCAGGGGCTTATAGATAAAACTCTCATCTCCCTGGGATACAGCACCTGGGGGAAGGGGTGGCTGTGGGCGCAGCTTCAGCAGACGTAAATATTCCTGCATGTTGGCTCTGAAGAGACCAGTGGATCTCCCAGCACAGTGCTCATGCTCTGCTAAGGGACAGACTGCCTCCTCTAGTGGGTCTCTGATGCCCATGCCTCCTGATGGGGAGACACCTCCCAGCAGGGGTCAACAGACACCTCATACAAGAGAGATCTGGCTGGCATCTGGCAGGTGCCCCTCTGGGATGAAGCTTCCAGAGGAAGGAACAGGCAGCAATCTTTGCTGTTCTGCAGCCTCCGCTGGTGATACCCAGGCAAACAGAATCTGGAGTGGATCTCCATCAAACTCCAGCAGACCTGTAGCAGAGGGCATGACCATTAGAAGGAAAACTAACACACAGAAAGGAATAGCATCAACATCTATAAAAAGGATATCCACACTGAAACCCCATCTGAAGGTTACCAACATCAAAAACCAAAGGTGGATAAATCCATGAAGATGAGGAAAAACCAGCAAAAAAAAGGCTGAAAATTCTAAAAACCAGAATGCCTCTTCTCCTCCAAAAAATTACAAGTCCTTGCCAGCAAGGACACAAAACTGGACAGAGAATGAGTTTGACGAATTGACAGAAGTAGGCTTCAGAAGGTGAGTAATAAACTCTTCCAAGCTAAATGAGTGTGTTCTAACCCAATGAAAGAAAGCTAAGAACCTTGAAAAAAGGTTAGAGAAATTGCTAACTAGAATAACTAGTTTAGAGAAGAACATAAATGAACTGATGGAGATGAAAAACACAGCATGAGAACTTCGTGAAGCATACGCAAGTATCAATAGCTGAATCTGTCAAGTAGAAGAAAGGATATCAGAGATTGAAGATCAACTTAATGAAGTAGAGCATGAAGACAAGATTAGAGAAAAAAGAATAAAAAGGAATGAACAAAGCCTCCAAGAAATATGGGACTATATGAAAAGACCAAACCTACATTTGATTAGTGTGCCTGAGAGTGACAGGGAGAATGGAACCAAGTTGGAAAACTCTTCAGGACATTATCCAGGAGAACTTCCCCAACCTAGGAAGACAGGCCAATGTTCAAATTCAGGAAATACAGAGAAGCAACCCCAAGACACATAATCATCAGATTCACCAAAGGCTGAAATGAAGGCCAAAACGTAAGGGCAGCCAGAGAGAAAGGTCCGATTACTCATAAAGGGAAGCTGTCAGACTAACAGTGGATCTCTCAGCAGAAACCCTATAAACCAGAAGAGAGTAGGGGCCAATATTCAACATTCTTGAAGAAAAGAATTTTTAACCCAGAATTTTATATCCAGCCAAAATAAGCTTCATAAGTGAAGAAGAAATAAAATCCTTTACAGAGAAGCAAATACTTAGAGATTTTGTCACTACCAGGCATGGCTTACAAGAGTTCCTGAAGGATGCACTAAATATGGAAAGGAAAAGCTGGTATCAGCCATAGCAAAAACATACCAAATTGTAAAGACCATCAACAGTATGAAGAAACTGTGGTCTGTCAGACCACAGTGAATGCAATCAAATTAGAACTCAGGATTAAGAAATTCACTCAAAACTGCACAACTACATGGAAACTGAACAACCTGCTCCCGAATGACTACTGGGTAAATAACAAAGTTAAGGCAGAAATCAATAAGTTCTTTGAAACCAATGAGAACAAAGACACAATATTCCAGAACCTCTGGGACACAGCTAAAGCAGTGTTTAGAGGGAAATTTATAGCCCTAAATGCCCACAAGAGAAAGCGGAAAAGATCTAAAATCAACATCCTAACATTCACAATGAAAAGAACTAGAGAAGCAAGAGCAAATGAACTCAAAAGCTAGCAGAAGACAAGAAATAGCTAAGATGAGAGCAGAGCTGAAGGAGATAGAGACATGAAAAACCCTTCAAAAATCAATAAATCCAGGAGATGGTTTTTTGAAAAGATTAACAAGTTAGATAAACTGATAGCCAGACTAATAAGAAAAGAGTCAAATAGACACAATAAAAAACGATAAAGGGGTATCACCACTGATCCCGCAGAAATACATACTACCTCCAGAGAATACTATAAACACCTCTACACAAATAAACTAGAAAGTCTAGAAGAAATGGATAAATTCCTGGACACATACACCCTCCCAAGACTAAACCAGGAAGAAATCAAATCCCTGAATAGACCAATAACAAGTTCTGAAATTGAGGCAGTAATTAATAGTCTACCAACCAAAAAAGTCCAGAACCAGATGGATTCACAGCCAGACTCCACCAGAGGTACAAAGAGGAGATGATACCATTCCTTCTGAAAGTATTCCAAACAAAAGAAAAAGAGGGAGTCCTCCCTAACTCATTTTATGAGGCCAGCACCATCTTGATATCAAAACCTAACAGAGACAAAACAAAAAAAAGAAAATTTCAGGCCAATATCCCTGATGAACATTGATGCAAAAATTCTCAATAAAATGATGGCAAACCAAATCTAGCAGTACATTAAAAAGAATATCCACTACAATCAAGTCACCTTCATCTCTCAGATGCAAGCCTGGTTCAACCTACACAAATCAATAAACATAACCCATCATATAAATAGAACCAATGACAAAACCACATGATTATCTCAATTGATGCAGAAAAGGCCTTTGATAAAATTCAATACCCTTTCATGCTAAAAACTCTCAATAAATAAGGTATTGATGGAACATATCTCAAAATAATAGGAGCTTTTTATGACAGACTCAGAGCCAATATCATACTGAATGGGCAAAAGGTGGAAGCATTCCCTTTGAAAACCGGCACAAGACAAGGATGCCGTCTCTCACCACTCCATATTCAACATAATATTGGAATTTCTGGCCAGGGCAATTGGGCAAGATAAAGAAATAAAGCGTATTCAAATAGGTAGAGAAGAAATCAAATTGTCCTTGTTTGCAGATGACATGATTGTATACTCAGAAGACCCCATCATCTCAGCCCAAACTCTCCTTAAGCTGATAAGAAACTTCAACAAAGCCTCAGGATATAAAATCAATGTGCAAAAATCACAGGCATTTCTGTATACTAGTAATAGACAAACAGCCAAATCATGAGTGAATTCCCATTCACAATTGCAACGAAGAAAATAAAATATCTAGGAATACACCTTACAAGGGATATGAACTTCACAAGGAGAACTACAAACCACTTCAAGGAGAACTACAAACCCCACTGCTCAAGGAAATAAATAGAACACAAACAAATGGAAAAACGTTCCACGCTCATGCATAGGAAGAATCAATACTGTGAAAATGACCATACTGCTCAAAGTAATTTATAGATTCGATGTTAATCCCCATCAAGCTACCATTGACTTTCTTCACAGAATTAGAAAAAACTACTTTAAATTTCATATGGAGCCAAAAGAGCCCATCAAGACAATCCTAAGCAAAAAGAACAAAACTGGAGGCATCATGCTACCTGACTTCAAACTGTACTACAAGGCTACAGTAACCAAAACAGCATGGTACTGGTACCAAAACAGATATATAGACCAATGGAACAGAACAGAGGCCTCAGAATTAATGTCACACATCTACAACCGTCTGATCTTTGACAAACCTGACAAAAACAAGCAATGGGAAAAGGATTCCCTGTTTAATAAATGGTGTTGGGAAAACTGACTAGCCATATGCAGAAAACTGAAACTGGACCCCTGCCTTACACCTTATACAAAAATTAACTTCAGATGGATTAAAGACTTAAATGTAAGACCAAAAACCATAAAAACCCAGAAGAAAGCCTAGGCAGTACCATTCAGGAAATAGGCATGGGCAAAGACTTCATGACTGAAACACCAAAAGCAATGGCAACAAAAGCCAAAATTGACAAATGGGATCTAATTAAACTAAAGAGCTGCACAGCAAAAGAAACTATCATCAGAGTGAACAGGCAGACTACAGAATGGGAGAAAATTTTTGCAATCTATCCATCTGACCAAGGGCTAATATCCAGAATCTACAAGGAACTTCAACAAATTTACAAAAGAAAACCAAACAATCCCTTCAACAAGTGGGCAAAGGATATGAACAGACACTTCTCAAAAGAAGACATTTATGTGGCCAACAAACATATGACAAAAAGCTCATCATCACTGGTCATTAGAGAAATGCAAATCAAAACTGCAATAAGATACCATCTCATGCCAGTTAGAATGGTGATCATTAAAAAGTCAGGAAGCAACAGGTGCTGGAGACTATGCGGAGAAATAGGAACACTTTTACGGGAGTCTAAATTAGTTCAGCCATGGTGGAAGATAGTGTGGTGATTCATTAAGGATCTAGAACCAGAAATACCATTTGACCCAGCAATTCCATTCCTGGGATATACACCCAAAAGGATTATAAATCATTCTGCTGTAAAGACACATGAACATGTATGTTTATTGCAGCACTGTTCACAATAGCAAAGATTTGGAACCAACCCAAGTGCCCATCAATGATAGATTGGATAAAGAAAATGTGGCACATATATACCATGGAATACTATGTAGCCGCAAAAAATGAGTTCATGTCCTTGGCAGGGACATGGATGAAGCTGGAAACCATCATTCTCAGCAAACTAATACAGGAACAGAAAACCAAATACTGCATGTTTTCACTCATAAGTGAGAGCTGAACAGTGAGAGCACATGGACACAGGGAGGGGAACATCACACACTGGGGCCTGTTGGCAAGCCGGGGACGAGGAAAGGGATAGCATTAGGAGAAATAAATAATGTAGATGATGGGTTGATGGGTACAGCAAGCCAGCATGGTACGTGTACACCTATGTTCTGCACGTATATCTCAGAACTAGTGTTAAAAAAAAAAAGAGTCTACAGGACTCTTTGGCTGGGCACAGTGGCTCACACCTATAATCTTAGCACTTTGGGAGGCTGAGGCAGGAGGATTGCTTGAGCCCATGAGTTCAAAACCAGCTGAGGCAATACAGCAAGACCCAGTCTGAATTTGTAAAATTATACTTAAAAAAAATACAAAAATAAGCTGGGTTTGGTGGTGTGTGCCTGTAATCTCAGCTACTCAGGAGACTGAGGCAGGAAAATCACTTGAACCTGGTAGGTAGAGGTACCATTGTGCTGAGATCACACCATTACCCTCTAGCCCCAGCAACAGAGCAAGACTCTGTTTCAAAAAAAAAAAAAGGAAGAGATGGTAGATTTCCAAACATCCTTAAGCAATGAAAGGACCCATGTGAAGCAGAGGCCCCAGGCTGGGATGAGTGGATGAACACGTTGGTGGAGCAAAGAGATCTTGAGACTTGGGACCTAAGAAGTTCTGCTTTCTGGCCTCAGACAAAGGTGTACCTTCTTGGCCCAGATTCCCAGAGTGACCACCAACAGAGGGACAGCTCCGGCTCCTGGCAGGGCAGGGCAGGGCTCTCTGAGGTACCCACTTTCAGTGGTTTTAGGCTTCAGCTGTAATGTAAGTGGGCTGTCTCACAATAATTCCTTCGGGCTTTGGAGATGGTGGTCAGGGTCACCTGGGATCTGGTGGCCTGCAGATGAGCTGAGGAGTACTGCAATTAGGCAATTCCTGGGGACCTCACTGGTAAGCTTTGGCAGATCTAGCCTCGATGTTTTGTTACTGTGTAGGGGTTAATAAGACGAAGCTCACCTTAGGCCTCTCTCTGATTGTCTTTGCTGATTTCTCTTTCCTTCATTGCCCTCTCTGACTGAGGTCAGAGTCCTTGAAGGGACCTGAAAGTACCCCTACCCGATTCCTAGGGAAACCTTTGCTGTGGCTGCCTTTCTCCCTGTAGCCCATGCCCAGAGAGGCTGCACCTCCCTTCACCTGCGTGAGTAGATGAGATCCTCCACACACTGCCTGTGGGTGGAAAAGAGAAGGTGTCAAGGAACTGAGCCCCGGGCGTTCGAACATTTAGAAGTCAAGGAGATGAGGAGGGACCTTTCCACTTTAGCCAAGTTATTTCTTAAGAATTAATTCTTAGTAGTAACATTTCTGCTAAAAGGACATGAGCAACACGGTTATAAATGAATGTGCGGATAAATTTCCGGGAGCTCCACCATCAGTAGATATTAGCATTTTACATTTTTTCCCTGTTGTTCCTTTAGAATATGTAAACTGGCATCTCCAGACTGCTTCCATTTTCATTTCTTTGATTTCTGGTGAGAATTAACATTTCCCCACTATGTTTACTAATTTTATGTCCCTTATGGGAATCGTCCTGTCTTTGACTCATTTATCTTTTGGAATCTTGACATTTATTTTACAAATTTGAATTAGTTATTTATGATGGCTGTTAATTCTTTGTAATGTTTAATAGAAATATTTTCCATCCTAAAAAACCTTTAGTAATGCTAATTTTTATAGTGTAATCATTTCAACTGCTTCAAAGCTGAGAAAGTTAAAATTCCCCCAGAGAGCTGATAAACTCTCTTTTCAATTGCAGGTTCTTTCATAATTAGATTTTATGTTTAAATCCTTAATCAACCGAAACTTATTTTGTTGCATGTTTTATTTTTAATAACTTTTCTATTATAAAATCAATAAATGTTTATTATTGTAAAATAGGAAAATCAGGAAAAACAAAAAGAAAAACTTCAGTAGATCTGCGATTTCACATTTAGAGAACCACAGTTGGCATTTTGATGTGGATATCCTCAAATCATTTTTCTATGTATTCATTTATTAAAAAAAATACAACCGTAAACACACTGTACAAACTCTTTAAATACCTGTGTATTAACAACACATTAATGGCATATTCCAGGGGCATTAAATATTCTTTTAAAACATTACTTAAAATAGCTACAGAGTACTGTTACACTCTATAGATGTACCATAATTGGCTTAATTCCCTATTGTTTTTTCATTACCTTTATTTAAGATATCACTGCTATGAACAATGCTACTATAAACATATGCATAAATCTTGTTCCACATGTGTGATTATTTTCTTTGTATAAATTTTTTTTAGTAACTTAAAAAACTTAGATTCTGAGGGTACATGTGCAGATTTGTCACATGGCTATATTGTGTGATGCTGAGGTGCCAAGACCAGCTCAGCCTTACAGACCCCGACCCAGGTGGTGCCGAAGGAAGTAAGAAACAGACACAGAGATAGAAAGCAGAAGGTGGGTTCAGAGACTGAGGCACCAGGGGTCTCACAGCATTTCCAGCTGACAGCCCAGAACAGACTCTGACCTATGTATTTATTGTTTACTTTCCAGTGACAAGTTTTTCTAGCGGATGCTCTGTGTTTTTTGATTGGTTAAAGGTAAACTAACCAGGCAGCTAGTGTATGTTTACTATAGGTTAAAGACAAACTAGAAAGCGCTCTTCAGAGAGAACACAGGAAAGAGTCACATATCCTGTGTTCAAAGAACTAATTCATCTGGTGGGAGACATATTCATATTGGTTACTGTTTTATAATGCTCTGAGCAGTTTTCTGCTTTGGGGGACAATTTTCCACTTTGGGGGGCCAACTAGGATTTCCTTGCCACTGCTCTCAATATGATTTCTCACACACGTTGGAATTTGCTCTCAACACAGGTTTGAGCTTCTAATGGTTCCATTGTGCAATTAGTGAATATTGTACTCAGTAGATTTTTTTTAACCTTTGTCCTCCTCCCTTTCTTGCATCTTTTGGAATGCCACTGTCTATTATTTCCATCTTTATGTCCACACGTATTCATTGTTTAGCTTCCACTTATAAGTGAGAACATGCAGTTTTGGTTATCTGTTTTTGTATTAATCTGCTTAGGATAATGACCTTTAGCTGCAGCCATGTTGCTGCAAAGGACATGATTTTGTTCTTTTTTATGGCTGTGTAGTATTCCTTAAAAATAATACTATGCATCATGTACCACATTTTCTTTTCTATAAATTTCTTAAAGTTGAATTTCTAAGGCAAAGGTTTTATATCTAGATATCTATCTATATATTTTGCCTTTACATATATACTGCTACATTAAGTAAATTTATACATTTTAAGTTCTCATTAACTGTGAATGTACTCCTCTTCTCTTCTATCCTCCACCCTTATTAACATTAGTATTATAATAACATTTTTGTAATTTTACGCTACACTGACAAGCCAAAAGGGTATGTGCATTTTTTAATCTTTCTTTAAAACTAGTGGGTTGAAGTTGAATTTATTCAACTTCCATTTTTATTGCCTTTTTTCTTTCTTTATGAATAATCTGTTCATGACATTTATACATTTTATGTACTTTATAT
This sequence comes from Alouatta palliata, assembly GCA_004027835.1. Classification (NCBI taxonomy): domain Eukaryota; kingdom Metazoa; phylum Chordata; class Mammalia; order Primates; family Atelidae; genus Alouatta; species Alouatta palliata. Next base: position 121,183 of record PVKV010003821.1, read on the forward strand.
GTTTTTATATTTTTTGTATATTTTCAAAATTGGGGTGCTCATTTAAGACATTATAATGAGTTCAAACACACACACAGGTATAATGCATAGTTTTGAATACCACCTGCTTCCCAACTCCATTAAATTCTAACATTTTGCCATATTTGCTTCCTATTTTTGCTAAAAAGTAGAGTGCTATGCCTGTATACCTGTGTATCTCTTCTCAAGCCAGATCTTATTTTTCCTGTCTCAGAGGCAACGCCACCCTGAGTTTGATGTCTGTCATTCTCACATCTGTTTGTAATGTTTGCAGCATATGCATGTAGCTATGAAATATATATGATAGTTCCTCAGTATCTGTGGGGGATTGGTCCAGGACCGTCCGCCATTGCTCAGGTTCCTGATACGAAATGGTGTAGTGTTTGCGTATAACCTATGCACATTCTCCAGTATGCTGTAAATCACCTCTAGATTACTTGTTACGCTTAATACAATGCCTATACATCGCTTCATTTGCCTAGTTTTATCATGATACTTGGGATGTGGCATATTCAAGTTTTGCCTTTTGGAACTTTGTGTAATTTTTCCCCCAAATATTTTTCATCCTTGGTTAGTTGAATCCATGGATGTGGAATCCATGGATGTAGAGGGCTGACTGCACCATTATTTTGTATGTTTTCAAATTTTATACTCTACACATCAATCTCCAACTTGTTTTGTCACCCAACAGTGTATTTTCAAGATTTATCTCTGTTGATAGAACAGCTATAAATGGTCCCATTTTATGAATGTATCAGAATTTGTTCATTGGGTTGATGGATACTTGTGTTGTTTAGTTTTTTCATTTTACTATTACAATATTGCAGTAGACATTGCATCATCCATAAGTGAAAGCTTCTGGAATTTACTCCTAGAAGTGAAATTGCTGGGTTGTAAGATATATGTCCTGTCCGAGTTAGTAAGATGCTGACAATTTATTCTTCAGAATGGTTTCCCTGTGAACATATTGTTGGAAAAATGTAAGTGTTCCTTCAATTTTTCCACATCATCACCAACACTTCATAGTGTCAGATTATTTAATTTTCACCAGTTTTATGGATGTAAAATGGTATCACATTGTTTTAATTTTAAACTTGCTGATTACTGGTGAGGTTGAATATTTTCTTATGTGTGTGATTGTTCATTCAAATTTCTGTTGCCGAAAATAGCTTATTCATATCTTTTGTCCATATTTCTATTAGTTCATTGCAAATAATCTCCCAGCTTGCATTTTGTCTTTCATATCACCTGTGACGTCTTTTGTTTCATAGAGTTTTACATTTTTGGGTAATGAGATTTACCATCTTTTCCTTCAGGAATATCCTTAGCATCTTCATTTCTTCAATTTTACTTTTTAGTCTTATACCCTACCAAATAGTAATTCTTTCACGAAAGATATTCTGTGATTCATTACAATCTTCTGGCATTAGTAGAATTTACCTTATTTAGTCACTACATGTTATTGTTTTAATTTATAGCTGCATTTTATAAGCTCAGTTCAAAATAATTTTTCTGCCTATGCTCATTGAATGTTCCTTGGATTGATAAAATGTATTGATCAATAAAATTTGGCAAATAGTATGCACAAGCCATTCCTGCCTTTCAGGTCCTTAGTAGACGTTGCTAATTGCTTGCATTATTTTCTTCATTTATGTATTCATTTATTCACTTATTCAACAGCTGTTTTGGGAAAATCTGCTAATGTCCTTGAGCCTGGTTCTAATCATTTCCAGCCAGTTTTATTGGAATTGGCACTTGTGCACATTTGCCATCCTAAGACTGTGTCTTTAGGTGTGTGTGCGCCTGTGTGATACTTTTCACAGGTTTGTGGTTGGGGATAATACTCATCTCTTAGAATGAATTGGGTATCAGATCTTGTTTTTCTGTGATTTGGAACTGATTACATAATATGAAAAAAATCTGTTTCTTAAGTATGTAGTAACATTGTTCAGTAAATTTGTTGAGGTCATAATATTTCTTGTGGTGGATGAGATTTTTTTAAATAACAATTTTTCCTTTGCCTTCTTCATTATTTTCATGTTATCTACATCTTCTCCTGCTGGTTTTGTATTTTGTGTTGTCCATTTGGCTAAGCATTTCAAATTGATTATCATAAATTGTGCATTGCAGTCGTTTGTATTTTAAAATTATTTATATCAGTGTTGTTTTTAATTTTGCTGATTTTCACCTTTTCTCTTGTTTATTATATCTCCAAGGGGTTGATCTATCTTATAATCTTTTTACAGAATGAGCACCTAAATTTATTTATTATTTCCACTGATTTCCTCTTTTCTGGTTTATTTCTGTCCTTATTCTTTATTATTATCTCTGTTTTCCTTTACATTGACTGTCTTCATATGATTTTAAGTTAAATGCTAATTTCATATTTCTAAAATAAAAGCATGTGTATTTATGCCTTAATCTCTGGGCCCTGATTCATACAAAGCCCCCTCACTTTTGATATGTGGTATTTTCAATTTTATAAACATCTCAAGAGTTATTACCATGTTCTTAATTTTCTACGTCAGTGGTCTGTAACCTTTTTGGCACTGGGGACCAGTATCACAGGAGACAAGTTTTCCATGAATGTGGGTGGATGGGCCATGGTTTCGGGATGATTTGAGCATATTACACTTACTGTGCACTTTATTTCTATTATTATTACATTGTAATATATATTGAAATAATTACATAACCATAATCTACTCACCATAATGTAGAATCAGTGGGAGCCCTGAGGTTGTTTTCCTGCAACTAGATGGTTGCATTTGGGGGTGATGGGAGACAGTGACAGATCTTCAGGCATTAGATCCTCATAAGGGCCGTGGTCTAGATCCTTTGCATGCACAGTTCACAATAGGGTTTGTGGTCCTATGAGAATCTAATGCTACCACTAATCTGACAGGAGGTGGTGTTCAGGCAGTAATGTGAGTGATGGGGAGTGACTGCAAATACAGATGAAGTTCCGCTGCTCACCTCCTGCTGCGTGGCGGGGTTCCTAACAGACCACAGACTGCTACCAGCGGTTGAAGACCACTGTTTTACTGGACCTCGTAGTTTAGGAAAGGTTTTGTTGCTGTTAGACATTGATACCCATTAATTTGTTGCTGCTGTAAATTTGTATTAATATTTTAATATAATTTTAAACAGAGAAATGTTAAAAGGCTAGTATGAACTCCTATACGCCCTTTACCTAGGTGCACCATTTGTTTATATTTTTCCCTAATTCTTCTCACTCTGTCTTTATGTATATGTGAATGTTTTTCTGAACAGTTTGAGAGTAAGTTGCATATATATATGTATATATATATACACACACACACACACACACACACATACCTAAATACTTCAATGTATATTTCTTGAGACAAATATTTTGTTTTATAAAATTCAAGAAATTTAATCAGGAAATTTCATATTGATATCATATGATTATCTAATCACATAGCCTACATTCAAATTGTCAGTTATACTGATATTGTGTTTTATATATATGCGTGTGTGTGTTTTATATACTTGTGTGTGCATGTATATATGGAGAAAGAGAAATTGAGAGTATTTTAGAATTTACAATGACAGACAGGCAGCAGAGATGGCTGCATGCCTACAGCAACCACCATCTGTAGGCCACCCAAGTATAAATATTTATTTTCTTCTTGTACTCCGTTTTTCAAAAGTTCATGTTTATTTTCATATATACTATTTTTTATTCACATACTATATATTCATAGAAAAGATAAAGCAATATAATAAAAATTGGCAGAAATATCAGTACATAGAGATAACCACTATTAGTATTTAGATGAATATTTTATAGACTTTTGCTTTCAATAAACAAAAATTCTAGACTTTTTTTCTAGTTAAATAAAATACAAGTACATTAAAAATGGAGTCTCATTGTATGGCTTATGGTTTTAAGTCTCTTTTAAGTCTTAGTTTATTTGACATACTTCATAGGTAGCCTTTATAACAGCTTTGCAAAGTAGAGCCACATTTTTAGATGAGGAATCCAAGGTTCAGAGAAGTTCAGTAAACTGCCCAGGTCACACTGCAGTAAGGAAGGGAGTTTAAAATCTAAACCCTGAACTGTTTGTGCAAAGGCTCTTGGTTAGATTATTATTTTGCCCAAGGCTGCTTTCATTGCTTTTACTTGTATTATTAACATTTAGTTTTATTGCATGTGGTGAGAAAATAGGTATATTTTTTCCTCTTGATTCAATTTTTGGGGACTTATTTGAGAGTTAGTATATATGTACCAATGCCCACATATGGAAAAAAATGTATAATCTATGTTAGTATTGAGCTCAATATATGTTTATTGGTTCTAACTTCTCAACTGTATAACACTCATAACCTCTGTTGTCTATTTTGCCACATCTTAAGTATCTTCTACATTTTTGTCTATTTATTCGTCTTTATTTTTAAATATTGTCTATTTTCTTAGCCTTGAAGTGAATTAAACCCTCCCATTACATTTGCTCATTTTTTATTCTATTTCATTTTGCATTTCTAACTTTGGTAATTTGTCTTCATAGTTGATTTTATATTTTTTATCATAACCAGGAGCTTCTTTGTACCCTCCCCCTATGTTTTTGGCTCCAAAATATCTTTTATATGCTATCAGCTTTACCAACTGTTTTCTTTTTTTTGTCCGAGTTTCCTCATTAAACCTTTTTATGTTAGCATTTCTGCATTTTTTTTTGGTTACAGGTTCCTGTTTTTAAGCAACATACGTATTGTTGGATCTTATGTTTTAATCTAACATGACAATTTGTCTTTTTAGAAATGAATGGCCTAAGTATATAAAGTTCTTTGGGGTAAAGGTAGTGTCGTGATATGGGATGGGCTCCCAGATACTGGCTGTGTACTTTCTACAAGTCCCTTAAAATACCCTGTGAGGAAGCTACTTACAGGTGTCTTCATCTGTAAAATTGTGTTAATAAGCATACCAACCTCATAGAGTTACTTCGAAGATTAAATAAGATCAAGAGCACTCAGAAATAGAAGCATATTAAAGCATGTTAAACTGATGATTTGTAAAATGCAGTTGTCAATATTTGCTATTGTAGATATTACGTCTGGAAATACCATTCAAAGCAAGTTTCTTGGCAATTACAAAGCAAGTTGGTTAAATGATGATCTATGCTCAAAATGGGGATAATCAGTTCTATACTTTTCTCCAACCGTATTTTAAATTTCTCTTTGAGATGATGGGAGTAACTTACAAGAAAAACTGCTGAGAAGCAGTGGTCCAAAGCCCCTCAGAAGCTCTCAGGTTTCAGTTCATGTTGTCCATCTCCATTTCTGGCTGCCCCTAGGGCTTCACAGCTTGACTTAAATTCAGCCATGTCAGGAATCATTCGCTGCCTTGCTTTCCGTTTAATTAAGTGCTTAGGTTGTGCGAATAAGTTATTTGCTCTCAGGATGGGTATGGAAGCTGCAGGCTTTGCTGTGTCTTGGCAGTTCTCATCAGGCATGGAAAAACTGAAACTAAGAAAAACCAACCAAGCAATGATAGATTTTCTACTTCCTGGATTGTGTGACTTGCTCATCCAATGAAAGGCAATGAGGGGAGGGGGTGAGGGGGCAACCAGAGATGAGGATTGATTCTCAGCTTGTGGTTCTCCCCAGCAGTCCTCCAGCCCCTATACAGCTGGAACCTCTGCACCAGTGAAAGCTGCCAGGAATTCAAAGTGCATTCACATTCACTTCTGCTCCTCAGGATCAGAGGCAGTGAGGAAAGCTAAAAAAAAGTCTGAGGTTTAAACTGGAACCCATTTTTAACTTTTCAAATGTTCTTGGTATTTTAGGATCCAGAAAACCTTAAATCAGACAATGCTGTATTACCAAATTGCAGAATAAAGAGTCTATAATATCATAATCTGATATACCCCAGACTGACCTGATTTACTTTTAGTTGTATGAACTTCAAATCTCTGATGGCTCCTATTTGATCACTCAGAGGAAGCTATGGGTTCATTTCCTATCACATACAATAGAGACATTTTTTTAAAAAAAACTTCTGATAATAATCACCATCTGGTGTCTTGTTACACAAATGTTTCCAAGTCCCTCCCTGGAGATTCTGATTCAGTGAGTCTGGGATGGAGCTTCAGATTTGTGGTTTCTTTTCTTTTTTGAGACAGAATGTCACTCTGTCATCTAGGCTGGAGTGCAGTGGCGCAATCTCGGCTCACTGCAGCCTCCACCTCCTGGGTTCAAGTGATTCTCTTGCCTCAGCCTCCCACATAGCTGGGACTATAGGCACACACCACCACACCCAGCTAATTTTTGTATTTTTAGTAGAGATGGGGTTCCACCATGTTGGCCAAGCTGGTCTCAAACTTGTGACCTCAAGTGATCCACCTGCCTTGGCCTCTCAAAGTGCTGGGATTACAGGCATGAGCCACTGTGCCTGGCCAGATTTGTGGTGTTAACATTAGCTTAGGAAACAATGGAGTACACTGAGGGGATAGACTCTGCTTTTAGAATCAGACAGCCCTGGGCTCAAGTTCTGGATCTTTTACTTACTAGTTATGTGGTTTTGCACAAATTACTTAACCTTCCTCAACCTCATCTGAAAAACAACTGGAGATAAAAACATGTTTCTCAAAGTGTTGTCAAGAGGATTAAAATAACTCTAACACCCTTGATAGCAACCACTTTTCTCAGTATTGTTAAATCATTTCTACCCTGGTTAATTTGAAGATTATCTGTGAATTTATTTAGCACACAAGCATAATGTTACTTATTTTCCCTGTTTATTTGGTGTATATTTGTAAAGCTTTGGCTGTGTGCAGGACACTGGGATTTTTAGAACCCACTGGGCACCTCCCTGATACCTGCTCACACAGTCCGTCTCAAGTCGTGTTTTTGTTTTTTGAGATGGATTCTCGCTCCGTCACCCAGGCTCGTGTGCAGTAGTGCAATCTTGGCTCACTGCAACCTCCATCTCCCAGGTTCAAGCAATTCTCCTGCCTCAGGCTCCCAAGTAGCTGGGATTACAGGCATGTGCCATGATGCCCAGCTAATTTTTGTATTTTTGGCAGAGACAAGGTTTCACCGTGTTGGCCAGGCTGGTCTTGAATTCCTGATCTCAAGTGATAAGCCCGCCTCAGCCTCCCAAAGTGCTGGGATTACAGGTGTGAGCCACCACACCCCACCCATCTCAGGTTTTTGAAGGTACTGCCCAACTTCCTTGTGTGAACAACTCTACCTGGCAGGCCCCTGGTTATTCACAGAGCTTGTTGGGTTAGAAAGGCCATGTCTTTATTCCTCCTTTGTACCAGAAATTGAATTTTTCTTTAATCATGTGTATTTTTTTTCCAAAGGAAAATTTATGTGAAATTATTCAATTTGATTTTACACTGAATACATTCCAGGTACTTTGCATTGTGTTAACTTGTCCCTTTTTGGACATAAAAACCTTTGTACTTTCCCCCCTACCCCCCAATAGCAAGAATCCAATGGATTTTTGATGATTATACCTATATTTTCCTTCTATGTAGTTTAGCTTCAAAAGAATTTAAAGCATTTTAAAAAGATACAAACAATGTGAGACATTAAGAGGAGAATTTAGGTAGGAAAAAAGGATCCAAAAAATAGAGTGAATTGATAAAATGAAATTACACTTCAAATACTTGTTGTAAGTCCTTTATACTTCCCGGGGTGGGCCAGATATTTGGGTCTGAACTCTCCAGCGCTCCCTGCAAACCCTCTGCAGACAAAAGATGAGGTGATGTTTCTCAAGCCATTTAGATGCTTATTGGGATCATCATCTATATGAGTCTTTAACTTTGTTTTAACTTTTCCACTGGCCCAAGACTTGGGGTCCTAATCAACATTAGGGTCATTAAGAGCCTACAGAAGGGTCATAAGTACCATGGAAAACTATGTGCTCTCCAGTTTTCCAGCCAGACACAAAGTAGATCAGGGAATAAGGAGGCCTCTTGCTTTGGAGGAGATGATAGCCGGGTGGAAGAGCTGGGCCAAGGATCAGCCAATCTTCTGGTCCAGAAACTGTAGCCATGGCAACAGTAGTGAAGGCAGCTCTGTTTCCATCAGCAATGACACCCTTAAGAGGTCCCGGCAAAGAGAGAAGCCTGTTATACGTCAGGGCAAGGCTCTAGGTGAGGGAAGTTCATGTAATTTTAAAGCATAATCGTTGAGAGGAAATAAACAGCCTCTTTCATGTTAACCTTGCAAACTCAAATAGACAAAGTGAAGGCAAATGACCGACTGTACTGCCTGGCTGAGGCTGGGTGTGAGTGCCTTTCGTAGGAACCTGTAGCCTGCCTCAGGTTTGCCTTTTATTCTCTTTACTTTCTAGTAGCAGTGCTCACAGGATTTTCAGTAAGTAAAGCCCAGAGGAGGAGAGTTGCTTTTGAAGCCACACTCTTGTCTGCCTCATTCATTTCAGAGACACTTCTGAAAGAGATGAAGGCCTGTGTACAAACAACAATGCCCACTGCAGTCTGTTGCCTTCAGCTGTGATGTGGTGGCTTTTGATTCTACACAGAAGCTTCCTTGTTTCAGACACTGATTGATGGGTCTTCTGAATGAAGGAGGCAGCAAGAACAAGTGAGCGAGGCTCCTGGTAAGGCGAGGTGCTTCAGAGGATGGGCTGGAAAGCACTTAAAATAAAAAAGGTAAACACAAGCCTCCACAAAAGCAAAAAATACCGAGGCACTGAGCGCTGACTGCTTGGTAATTTCTAGTTTTTAAGGATTTCCACACGTTTGTGCAAACACATATAAGCTCTTTGGAGACCTCTGACCTGGAATTTCAGACTTTTTGGTGGAGGAACCAAAAGTGAAACCCAAATAGATGTTATAAAACAGGTAAAACTAATTGAAATAAAGCGCATTGGCGGTCTGAGTCTGGTTTGAGGCAGTGAAACAGGAAATAATGTGCTGAAAGAGCAGATGATGAAGCCTCTCCGTCTCAGAGAAGGGGGTGGTTTCTTTGTTTTTGTTTTTTTTACCTGAAACGTATGGAAAGCCACAGAAAGGCTCACTGTAAACACCATGGACAGTGTTAGGACCTGCGGTCAGGGAGCTGTACGAGATGTGACTCCTTTGTCCAAAAACCCTTGTCTTTCTGTATTGCCTAATAAAAACAAACCAGTGAAAAAGCCATGTGAGAAATCTGGCTACACTACGTACTTTTACAAGAAAATGCTGTCAAACTCCCTGTGAATCCACGTTCTTCATAGTCCATGAGGGAGCACGGTGGAGGCTGAGGAGATGGGGTGGGGATAGTGAGGGTGGAGGGAGAGGAAGGGAAAGTTAAATGAAGCGGGGATCCTTGTCCTCATTAGTGGTTTATATATACCATGTTCTTATAAAAAGTAGTCACCAGCTAGATGATGTTCTCCTGTTTAACTACATTAGGGATGTTAAAATAGAGATTATAAGAACGACAGAATGGACTCTTGGTGGTAAAAATATACGAAATTATAAACAAGACCCAAGGCCATGGCAGGTAAGGATTAAGTCACACCTCCCAACACTTAGAGAATAAACTGGCAAGGTTTTTCTTTTTCTCTAGTAGCTAAATAAGCACTGGCCTCCAGGGAAGCAATATTGAAACAATTGCAGCTCATCCACCAACAAACACTAAGCCATCCCTCTCCCTACCCCTTTTCCGCAAGACATAACTACTGCTTTGCTTGGAGCAGAGATTGATTTCAGTAACTTTGTCCTGGTAAGAGTCCACTGATCGTAGACTGGTTCTGGCCAGTTTACAGAGGCTTGCAGTGAGTGCCTTCCTGTCCTCTGCTTCACCATTTGACATAGAGGACCTAATTGCAAAGAGTTTCAATGTTAAGTCTCCACCCTAAAGTGAACATGGGACACATGTAACGTGCATGTTTGTTTAGGCAGGTGTGTACCTCCCTTCAGGAACATTCACAGCTCTTCCTATAACCTGTTGAATATGTATACTTAGCCAACCCATTCAGCACAAATTCCTTTTCCTCCCTTTCCTCCCTTGAAGTGACTGCTTTTGGTTTCTGCTGGAGGCTGTGCTTAAGCCTGTGGGATTTCCAGCCTGTAGGCTTCAACCCTTTATAAAAAATAAACCTCTCCTCTCCAGTATTATAGCTCTGTGAATTTATATTGACAGGTTAATAACTCAGTTTCATAGAAAATAATTAATCAAATCAGACACTCTTGGTTGTCCAGCCAACAGCCATTGTCTCCTTAAACTTTTCCCTTGCAGAGCCCTAGTTTGGCTTGGCAGTCCTGCTGTCCATGTCGTGATTGACCCTATTCTCAATTCCAGGAGTAAGTCCCAATTACGTACTTTTTAGTGGCAACTACGGTAGGTAAAATTTTAAGATGGTCTTATAATCTTTACCCTTTGGTGTTACATCCCTGATTATGGCAAAAGGCTTATTATCTATATTATCATCTAAGCACATGAGCCCTCTTTAGCTGGTGGCAGAAGCAGGGAAGTCAGATTCAAAGTATGAAAAGGATTCAGTACACTCTTGCTGGCTTTGAAGATGGAGGGTGCCAGGTGCCAGGTGCCAGGACTGAGAGTGGCCTTTGGCATTGAGACTGGTGCCTGGTTGGCAGCCAGCAAGGCCACGGAGACCTCAGTCCTACAACTGCAAGGAACTCAGTTCTGCTCACAATCTGATTGGGCGTGGAAGTGAATTCTTCCCAAGTCTCTAGATGAGGGGTTGGCCCTACTCACACTTTGATTCTAGCCTTGTAGGTACATGTACAGAGAACCCACTTAAGCCTTCCTGGACTTCCGGCCTATATAGAAACAAGTGGGAATTGCTTTAAGCTGCTAAGTCTGTGGTTATTTACTTTGCAGCAACACAAAACGAGTCGAGCAACGTGTAGATAGTGTCAAGAAATCCAGTTCGTATTTCTGCTCAAGAGGAATTCATTTTCAGCTCTGACTCTGACCAGGAATCAGAAAGTTATCCATGATAGAAACTGCGGATTAGCTATCCAATAACCACTCTTGAATTTTTCTCTTATGCACACACCACACACCCACTATGAAGGCCACAAAGACTGGATTCTTGCTTTCCCAGCCACCCTTGCTGCGGGCGTGGTCATGTGACTGGGATATGCCTTTGGCCACAGCCCTGTGAGAACACTAGAAGAGAGCTGTCACAGCCGTTTTACAGCCATGAGGCAACAACCCTAAGATGGTAGAGTGGAAAGAAAGGAAGGTCTTGTTTGTTTCATGACAGTTTTGAGCTAAGGTGCCACCTTTGGAATTGCCTGCTTTCACATCGTTTGTTATACAAGATAATTAAATGTCTTTATTGCTTAAGTCTATGTTAGCTGGGTTTTCTGTTGCTTGAGGCTAAGCATATCCCTACTAATATGTTACCCTTCCCACCAAAAATTATAGAAGGCAGAATGCAGAGACATCTGAGGTAGTACGAGTACAGAGTTGAGGATCAGGCTTTTGGCACAAGTAAAAATTCCACAGGTATTCAGGGGTGTGAAGACAATAGCCCTTGGGTGACATCTATAACTATTAAAAACAAGTGAAAGTGACACACATTAGGGAACTTCCATCTCAAGACATTCCCTGACTCTCTATTTTCTGAGATTCTTGCTCAATGCAGAAAAGTTCAGTGGTCATGGACTGATGCTATACTAAGCTTTAATCTTACGACCTTGGATCATTCATCTGACCCCACTGAACGTCAGTTTAATCATCTGCAAAGTGGGGATAGGATAATAACTCCTGTGTCACTTGGTTTTGTGAGGATCAGATTTGACTATGTATGTGAACTTGCTTTGGAAGTTTTAAAGAACAGCTTGGGTGTGATGTCAGAACCTAGCTTGGTGCCTGGCACATAGGAGGTGTACCCATTACGTATTTGCTGGACGTTGTGCTGTGCCTATTTGTCTACACCAGCTTTGTTTGGACTGTACCATGAGCTTACTGTCTAATTGCTCCATATGGCACCTACTCTAGATAAAACTTAAAGGATTTCATTAAATGCTTTCTTCTTGACGGTGGTGTATTAGATACTGCAGCCTGGATGGAGAATTCAGCATTTGTTTTCTATGTATTTTCCACTAAATATGCCGTGACAAGATGTCTGTTTTAATTAGGGACACTGTCAGTTATTCCTCTGTCATCCCGACTTTCTCTATGATGTAGGGTGTGAAGACATCTGTTGGCTTTAACCTACCACTGTTGTGTGAGATTCCTTGGCTTCACTCAACAGGACTGTGTCCAGGGCAGGCTGGCCCCCTGTGAACTCCCAGGCTGCCGAGTCAGTCATCCGCCAGGTGACAGGTGGTGCCTTTGAGACACTGGGGAGCAAAAGGAGACAGTCATACCTGGACTCTTTAAAGTCTTCCTTGTGCCCAGTAAACCAGGAAGTGGCTTGCATGTCTCAGGCTTGCCCCCTGTACCATCAGCTACTTTCCCACGTCTTCATCTGTGACTCTCATTTCATGGCATCGCCTCACAGGTCTTCTCAACTTCTGGCCTTTCTCAGACTCGTGGTCTGTGGCTTGCTGCTGGGCGTCTGACACTAATCTCTCCCTGGTTTTTGTCTTGTTTTGCTCCGTGCCACACTGGATGTGTGACGTGAAGACACCACTAGCCGCGGGCACACTGGCATCTGAGAAAGACTCATTTTAGGTTCCTCCCCGAAGGGGATTATTTTGGAACAAGACCGGCTGCCTGGGACCTAGAAAACCTCAGACTATAAGATTGAGACACTATTGCTCTCTATGATTTAATGAGTGATGAAGTTGAACATAATTTTTAAGAACTGAGACACAGAGGGCATAATGCTGATGAAAATAAAATGAGCGTATGGGGTTAATGAAGAGAGCACAGCCAAGATAAGGAGTGGCAGAGAACATTTTGATGGAGAGACGGTGATACATGGGCGCAAGCAGTGGGGTTTGGTGTAGAGAGAACAGGCACTACAGTCAGAAGCGGGAGCTGGAGACCTGCTCTGTCTCCCACTCTTTCTGTGATCCAGGAGCCCATGTGCCCCGGTCTCCTCATATGTCAAGGGCCACCCCAGGTTCTGGGCGCCCAGGGTTACTGTACATTGTAGACAAGCTGAAAATGTCCACGACAGTAGAGAACCCTGATAAAAATGTATGTGGAATTATCCTGGGTGTTTTTGGTTTATTTCCTTATATTTGTTCTAAAACACAAGTGAGGAGTTTCCTTCATTTTCGCTCCTGAGCTGCTGCCTCTCCTTCTCTGTGACAGTAATGGCAGTAAATGGCACGGCCTTGAGGAAGACATAAAGCAGCTCTTGGCTGAGGACATACCTTAGAGAGCAGCAGGAATGGCAGCAGCTCCTTAAGGTGGGTCACAGGAGCATTCCCCACCGTCACTGATGTTTCCGAAATTAAGTCGTGCCAAGTACTCAGGGTCTGAAGAGCGGGGTTAAAAACCCATAATGAAGTGGGTCTTAATCCGGTAAATACTTGACACCTGCATGAATTTACTACCACTGATATAAACTGACTGCTTAATTTAGGCAGCGTGGGGATGTGGAGAGTTGGGAGGGGTGGCAGGAAACAGGCCATGTGTCCACATGTACCACGGGCCTCAGAACTGAGATCATTTTGGCTGTTGGAAAACCAGCTGCTTCTCTCTCCCTCTTCATGTCCCAGTGTGGGCAGCTGGGCACTGTGGGGAATGAAAGGCAACATAAAGGGAGCTGAACAATGACGAGAAGCTTCCTGTTCCCATGCAGCTTACCAGGCCTGACATGGGGCATGGCCCAGTTCACTTGCTTTTCTTTCCAGGTGTCACTCTCTGTGGTGCCAAGGTCCGGTGTCTGTCAGCCCCACAACTGGCAGCCCTGCTGGGACCTGTTGGAACTTTTTTGTCACAGCTGGTTCAAGAGGAGAGCCAAAGTACGTGAACCCTCCCTGCCCTGCCCTGCCCTCACCCCATCAGACATACATGCCATTTCCTAAGAGAAAACCATTTTTGTCACTATCAGAGTTGGACTGGTACCATCGAAGTATTCAAAATGACCTTTAGTTACGTGTCTATTTTTCCCACATTGGTAGAAAAATATTACTTTTTTGTGAAAATGGAAAATAATGAAGAAAAACTCAGAATAAGATGAGGATGAGCAGGAGTCACTGATCTCTCAGAGATGGAAGCAACTGACTTTCCCGTGGCCAAAACGATTTCAGTTGTGAGGCCAGTGGCACAGGTGGACACATGCCCAGCTTCCCACCTCTCCGACCCAACTCTCCACCCCATTCTCCATTGCCAACACCTCCCCCTCATCCCTGCCCCAACAAAACTCAGTTGTTCCCATGACCACTGCGAGGAGGGCTGTCCAACATGAGCCCAGATGGCTGCCTTTATGACGGCTCTCCGCCGCCTCTTTCCCCATGTTGTGTACTGTGATGTGCGCCACGTGTTAAAATACCAGTGTCTACTGTGCGAGGGTAATAGATTGGGCAGTTGCTCTCTTTCTGAGCAGTTACTCAGGCTTGCCATCTGGCAAATCTAGTAGCCAGGTGGTAACCCTAAATAACCTTACTTTGATGGGGTGGGGGGTAGAGGGGACCCCAGTTGGTTCTGTTTTTGCCATCTGTAGCCTCCTTCTTTTGGAGGGAGATGTCCAGAGCATCTGAACCACGCGATTTCTTAAGCAGCTATTTGCCTTGAGAAACACTGCCACTTCGGGTATGCAGAACTCTGCTCTCCAAGAACTCCACCAATTTAGAATAGACTCAGGAACCGGAAGACAAACCAGAAAAGGCTGTGTGCAGCTGAGACTGCCGGGAAGCTCATGTACCAAAGCTCTTGTGCCTTCCTCTTGGGAAACTTCCTTGAGCTTTGATTTGGACAATACTTACTCTTACTTTACATTCAGTGATGATCATAGAGGTCCTCTGATTTCTAAGGATTCAGTATATTGGAAGCCACAGATGAGAAGAGGGTAGACAGCATGTAACAGCAGATGCTTTGACGGATAATGTGGACTCCCTGAAGATGTTGACACTAAGCAGATCTGAGATCCAAGAGCCAAGAGCACAGCAAACTGGGGTCATTGAGTGAGTGGCAAAGTGTGCTACAGCTCTTCAGTGTTACCCGAGGACACCACAGTACAGTAATGGAGTCTGGAGTTACAAACCTGTGACATCAGCACCGTTCATTCTGATCAGTAGAGATCCTTTCAGGGACAGGGACTCTGTCAGACGTTATAGAGATGTCCTCTCCACATGGTTAAAATGAAAAGATTAGACACATAGGAATGAAACAGTTGTTATAGAAAAATCGTGTATCCAGGAGTAGAGTGAATTAAAATATTACGTAAGATTTTTACAAAGACCTTTTTCATTATCATAAAATAAGGTAGGCGTATTGAAGAATAGTTAGAAAAAAGTAAGCAAAAAGAAGAAAATAAAACACAGCTATAAACCTTACATCAAAAATATAACCAGTGTTAGCATCTTACTGGGTCTCTTGCTCTCTCTTCATGTATTTGTATATTGATATCATTTATCCATCTGTCATCTGCCTGCATACCTACCTATAACTAGTTGTTGGAGCTACATGTAAGAAGTGACTTGAGTTTACCCTCATTTAATACACAGACAAGAAACTTTGCGTGTTAATAAGTAAACTCCCTCAGCCTCATTTTAGAGGCTATATTGTTTATATTTCATAATGTGGATAGCCATCCAAGGGGCTGTGGTAATTGAGTGATTATTTATAAAAGCGTATATCGCACAGAAATGTCTGGAAAATAAAAGCATCTGTGATCATTATGAGTCAAAGGGGCCTGGTGACTTCTAATCACTGTTAGACAGTTTCACTGCAGTATTGAAAGCTGCAAAGCTGGGCCGTTTTGTCTTTGTGAGCCATGCTGGTTGCTTGCCTCTTGTTTGTGAAGGAGTCTAGAATGTGCCACCCCAAAATATACCACTTTGGCATAAAGATTATTTTGAGCAATTGTGAATCAATAGATACAGGAAAAATTCTTTACTTTCTTGTTATCTGCCTAAAAGCAGAGCATAAATTTCCTCCCCTCTTCTATACCAGGATAAGGAGTGCAACCCTTATCGTTGGAAATGAAGAACTGGCACCAGAATGAGTCTGCGTAAACATACCTTATTAAAATAACGCTTATCTTTCATTAGTTTCCCCCATGTGTTTCCTCATCACTTTCCCACAATTTATTACTCCTATTTCCCAAACTTTATCAGCCCTCTTTTCTTTGTCTAGTCACTTCTCCACAATTTATCACCTTTTGTTAAAATGATATACAAGACCCTGAGCCTGACTGCTTCTTTGGATTTTTCACTTCTTTTCTGTGAAACTACCATGCATGTGGAATGAAAACATATGAATACACTTTGTATGCCTTTTCTCCCATCAATCTGTATTTTGTCAATTTAATTCAAAGTGGGTCTTTCCACTCTCCCCTCCTCTTCTGGACTTTAAACAGGATTACAGTAATACTGTGTTAAATGCCAGCGGTTTGCTCCTCATAGTGCAGAGCAGTGTTTTTTAATTCTTAAACTTTAATGTGCATACACATCACCTGGAGATGGTAAAATGCAGATTCTAGTTTGTGAGGTCTGGGGTGGAGCCTGAGAGTCCACATTTCTATTTTTTATTTTTTATTTATTTATTTATTTATTTTTTGAGACGGAGTTTTCGCTCGTTACCCAGGCTGGAGTGCAATGGCGCCATCTCGGCTCACCGCAACCTCTGCCTCCTGGGTTCAAGCAATTCTCCTGCCTCAGCCTCCCGAGTAGCTGGGACTACAGGCACGTGCCACCATGCCCAGCTAATTTTTGTATTTTTAGTAGAGACAGGGTTTCACCATGTTGACCAGGATGGTCTCGATCTCTTGACCTTGTGATCCACCCGCCTCGGCCTCCCAAAGT
>PVKV010003822.1:0-38965 GCA_004027835.1 Alouatta palliata
GTTCAAGCAATTCTCCTGCCTCAGCCTCCTGAGTATCTGGGATTACAGGCATGTGCCACCACACCTGGCTAATGTTTTGTATTTTTAGTAGAGACAGCATTTCACCGTATTGGCCAAGCTGGTCTTGAACTCCTGACCTTGTGATGTGCCCGCCTCAGCCTCCCAAAGTGCTGGGATTATAGGCGTGAGCCACTGTGCCCGGCCGAGGATTAACTGAGGCAATGCCCACATGAACCACCTAGCTGGACGCCACATAGGTGCCCAGAGGACATCATCCTGTGGTGATTACTTAGATCTGTCACACACCCTATGACCAGGAAGACCCCAGTCGGTCATTCTTTTCCCCACAATAGAGGGGAATAGAGGATTCCCCACAATCCTCTATTCCCCTAGGATGCCAATGCCTCTTCTTCCCTTAGAGTTAATGCAGTTACAACTATTCCAGAACTTTCTCACAGCATTCCTACCCCTCCAGCCACCTCCCTCCATCCCCGGGCTGAAATGTCGTGATCCAGCAACCACTCAGCTCTGTGGGGTGGTGTGTACAGGACCACGTGACAAGCATGACGTAAGGGCTGGATCACTATCCTCCCTGCTCCTCCTGCGGCTGCGTGTCAGATACTGTGTGCCAAGCGTCCTGGAGCCACTATCTCACGTAAAGCTCACACCCCACGATTTCCGGAGTCCTAAGTAGTCTGGGTGTCCTCGTAGTGGGAACTGGCTGTCGTCCTGGCCCCTTGCTCCCACCCTCCTGCCTTCTTGGTTCAGTGATAACGCCTTAGGAGGGTGTGGCCAGGTCTGACTCAGGGGTGGCCCAGCGGCACTTCACATATCCCCCGCAGAACACACGTCATCACAAGCATGAGCGAATCCTGACTTTATTTAGAAAAGGCAAAAGCCCACTGTTCTGTGCAGAGTTGTCGCAGGGCCCCAGAAGTGAGGGGAACTCCAGGGCACAGTCGAGGTGGGCAGTGACCATGCAGAGAGATTTCCATGCAGGGCCTGGGCCATGTCCTCACAGCTTCTGTATTTTGCTTCTTTCATTTGTTGAAACAAGCAAGGGGTCGGGAGATTCAATCAACCTGTGGAACTTTCACAGACTCCTCGAATAGCCGAGCTATTCCCAGCAGCCTTGGGGGCTATGGCCTGTTTCTGACTCAAACTCTGCCTTAGAGCCTAAATTTTTGACATGGCTCAGTGATGATGAAGGGGGGGAAATATTTACATGTTAGAATGAAAGATAACCAATTGTATATTCTATCTAAAGATGGCATTATTACTTGTGAAAAAAGTTGAGAATGGGGTCTCGCCATCTTGCCCAGACTGGTCTTGATTTCCTGTGCTCAAGTGATCTTCCTGCCTCGGCTTCCCAAAGTGCTGGGATTACAGGTGTGAGTCACCCTAGCCAGCCAGTCTTTTAATAATCATCATAAATAATCAGCATTGGAGCTCTGAACGTGGGAAATGCAAAACAGTCCTGCTGGGTCATCATCTCAAACCTGGGAGAGATTCCCTGTGGATCATTGTATCTTTTCAATTCCTTCCACTCCTCAATTTCCTCACCCCACTTGTGGTACTCAGGCAGCAGAGATGTCCTCTGGCTGGAAATCCAGAGGATGAGGCAGGCACCCTTGGACCGTCCTTGGTTAAATGTCACCTCCTCTCCCCCCTACCTTTCCCAGCTCTCTAGATGCAGGTGGGGATGTTGATGACATTTTCCTTTCCCCTCTTTTAAGCCTTGGAAGCAGTGATATTAACTCGGTCCTCACAACTCCCCATGAAGGAGATCACTATTGTAATCTGTTATTCCCACTGTATAGATGAGGAAACTGAGGCAAAATAAATTAAGAAATTTGCCCAGAGCCACCCAGTAACTGCTAGAGCTGGGACTGGAACTCAAACCATCAGGCTCTCAAATCCTCCTTTTAGCCACTATGCCCTAATGCAACTAGAACAGAAAAAGGGCAGCTTGAGTAAAAAGTCTCTCATTTCCTCTCCCCCTTGCCCTAAAAACCCTGTGACCTTACCATCTGAAGGTTTAAGCTCTTGTCTCAGGTGTGAGAAATAATTTGGCAAAAAGAGAAAAAAAATTAAAAAGAAAAATAACCTAAAAAGAGGGGAGGGCCAGGCACGGTGACTCATGTCTGTAATCCTAGCATTTTGGGAGGCCGAGGTGGGCGGATCATCAGAGGTCAGGAGTTCGAGACCAGCCTGGCCAACATGGTGAAAGCCCTTCTCTACTAAAAATTAAAAAAAAAAATTAGCCAGGCGGATGCCTGTAATGCCAGCTACTCAGGAGCTTGAGGCAGGAGAATCACTTGAACCTGGGAGGTGGAGGTTGCAGTGAGCCAAGATCATGCCACTGCACTTCAGCCTGGGCGTCAGAGTGAGACCCTGTCTCAAAAAAAGTGGGGAGGAGAATGTAGATGTCGGCTTAAGTGCTCAGGAGCTGGGGCCTCTGATAGAACAGGGCGCTGGAGATGAGCGACCCAGACGTCTATTATTAGATCTTCTCTGCCGCCGGCTTACTGAGTGCTGACAGGTGGGATCCTTGTCAGGCAGCCAGGCAGCATTGAAGGAAGCAAAGCCCTTTCTTGGGACCCTGCTCGGTAAGTGAAGCCATAGCATGCACAGTGGCCAGGTGGATTGCTTGAGACTCCTGGAATTGCAGCCTCCAGCTTTAAGCTGCTTCTGCTGGCAGCTTGGCTTCACCGCCAGCCGATGGAGTCAGTTCATCAAATGGTAAAGTTTTGAGACTGTGGGAAGGAGGGCATTCTTTGCGAGCTCTCTTGGCTTTATGCGTTAAAGAGGGTGATGGGGGGAATGCACACACAACCTTTTTCTTCTCTTCCGTTCTCAGAAACCCAGGGGGAAAAAATGGGCTGTAATGAGTAGGAGTTGCGATTACGATGATTTTCATATGAATCGTCAAATCTTCTGTGTCCATTAACTATCTTTTGTGGTGAGGAAATTGATTGTGGAACTGAAATAAGAAACTCCACCTGACTATTAAGTGATAATTAGTCCCCAGCCTCTTGGCTCTTTATCCAGTATTTAGGGGAAAAATGCCTCTGTGGAAGCAGATACGTTGCTTTTCTGGGAAGACAGTCCATTTGAATGAACTAGAATGCCTTCCTGCCAGGAGTGGATCTCCTGTGGATCCTTGTCAAGAGGTGGGGGAGGGTCAGAGTGACAGCTCCAGTTGGCCCCCTAAATGTCAGTGTTCCCTGTAGGTTCTTGTCAAAGGGCTTACCTTGTACGGTGGTACAAGTCAGGGCTACCGAGAAAGGCCTGTCTTGCAGTCTGTTTGCATAGTTGTGCCTTCCTGGCAGAAAGCCCAGGGTCAGGAGTAGGAAAAAGGCAGAGACAGACAGGCTGGGTGGTGGCTTACACCTATAATCCAGGAACTTTGGGAGGCTGACATAGGAGGATCACTTGAGCTCAGAAGTTCAAGACCAGTCTGGGCAACATGGCAAGGCCTCATCTCTACTAAAAATCCAAAAATAGCCAGGGTGTGGTGGCGCGTGTCTGCAGTCCCAGCTGCTTAGGAGGCTGAGGTAGGATTGCTTGAGCCCAGGAGTTGAAGGCTGTGGTGAACTGTGATCATAATGCCACTGCACTCCAGCATGGGGGATCCTGTCTCCAAAAAAAACTGAAAATTTTTTTAAAAGTCAGCAGCATCAATGAAGCCTTGGTTGGCTCAGCCTCAGGGTAGACTGAATTATCCATCCCTGACAAGCTCAGAAGGTGGGCACACAAACCCCAGTGCTGGGAAAAGGGCAAGACAGTGAATCGCCCACTCAGAGCCCACCTCACCTCCCACCCCTCGTCCTTATCAGGTGTTGTCATCCCACAGATAGTGACTGGGTACCTCCTGAGTCACAGACAGTCCTGGCTCTCATGGAGCCCCCAGTCTAGCAGGGAAAACAGATGTCAGAGATTACAAAAAGAATGTGATGATGAATGGGATCAAACACCAGGGAAGAATAGTCTTGGGAGAGAGCAAGGCTTGAATCCCAGCTCCGGCTGTGAGCTCAGGCCAGTCACTCTGCTTCCAGGCCTTGGTTTCATCATTTACAAAGTGGCTATTGCACAACTTAATGGCTCATATATGTTGAATACTTGGCACATGGTAGGTACTGGATTGGTATTTGTTCAAATGCACATGAATAAGTCATGGCACATCTCCATTCGGCAGATATTCATTGAGTACCTACTGTATCCCAGGTACTGTGCTAGATACTAAGAATATAGCGGTGAATAAAACAGACAAAAAGCCCTGCCCTCATGGAGATTACATAGGATTTGGGAAGACAGGCAATAAAATAAAAGAATGCATCATATATTTGATGATTAGTATGATGGAGAAGTTATTGCATAGAATCTGACTAGGGAGAGCTAGAAGTGGGCAACAGGTCAGAGATTTGGGATAAGCCCTGAAGGTCGTGAGGGACCTAGCCCTGCAGATGCCTGGGGGAAGGAGCACTTCAGGAAAAGGAACAGTAAGTTCAAAAGCCCTGTGGTCACAGCATGCCTAGCATGTTTGAGAACAGCAAGGAGGCAGCTAGTGTGGTGTAGCCAGAGAGGCTGGGAGTGTGGGAGATAATACAGGGCTTTGAGGCCAATTTAAAGGTTTTTTTTTTTTATTTTGTGGGTACATAGCAGGTGTGTATATTTATGAGGTCCATGAGATATTTTGATACAGGCATACAATGAATAATTATCATACATCAGGGCAAATGGGGTATCAATGTAAAGACTTTTAGTGAGAGTGTCATCAGGGTGGTGGTGGGTGGCATAGCAGGGCTTTGTTTTTTGTTTATATTTTGTTTTTGTTTTTGTGTGTGTGTGTGTGTTTTGTTTTGTTTTGCTTGAGATGGAGTTTCACTCTTGTTGCCCAGGCCAGAGTGCAATGGCATGATCTCGGCTCACCGCAACCTCCACCTCCCAGGTTCAAGCAATTCTGCCTCAGCCTCCAAGTAGCTGGGATTACAGGCATGCATCACCATGCTAATTTTATATTTTTAGTAGAGACAGGGTTTCTCCATGTTGGTCAGGCTGGTCTCAAACTCTGGACCTCAGGTGATCCACCTGCCTCAGCCTCCAAAGTGCTGGGATTACAGGGGTGAGCCACTACACCCTGCCACATAGCAGGGCTTTGACTAGAAGAGTGGCATGTTTAGATTTGGCTTTTGTTTTTTTAAGACAGAGTTTTGATCTGTTGCCCAGGCTGGAGTGCACTGGCGGTCTCAGCTCATTGCAACCTCCGCCTTCTGGGTTCAAGTGATTCTCCTGCCTCATCTTCCCAAAGTGCTAGGATTATAGGCGTGAGCCACCGTGCCCCGCTTGCTTCTTGATCTTAACAGGTTTAAAGAGTTTTTGTTCCATTAGGAATGGAGCCCACAAGTAGAAGTAGGAAGATAGGTAGGTTATTACAGGAAGACAAGTGAGTGATGACGGCTTGGGCCACGTGGTATCAGGGAAGACGGTAAGATGGAAATTGACCTCCTCAGGAGGACAGTACATTTGTGGGCATTAGTGGCCTGCTCTGTCTCATCCTGACCTGCTGCCTTACATGCTAGAGGAAGTTGATGGCAAACACAGTGCCCTGACCCTTGGATGCCCTGGCTCCCTGCCAGTACCCCTTCCCTTGAGGAAACGAGAGTAGCTCAAACAAGGACACCCTAGACAAGGCCAGACTTTTTTTTTTTTTTTTTAAAGAGAGGGTCTTTCTATATTGCCCAGGCTGGACTTGAACTCCTGGGCTCAAGCAATCCTCCCGCCTCAGTCTCCCTAGTAGCCCTGTGGTCAGATTCTTTCCCTGTAGGTAATAGTAACTTAGAGAAGAAGATGGAGATCCTGAACTACCTCCAAGAGCATGCTCTGGCTTATCATTGTGTCTCTTGGGGCTATTCTTTAGTGGATTTTTTTCTCAGCCCCCCAGGCTGGAGTGCAGTGGCATGATCTGGGCTCACTGCAACCACTGTCTCCCAGGTTCAAGCGATTCTCCTGTCTCAGCCTCCCAAGTAGCTGGTATTACAGGTGCCGGCTGCTACGCCCAGCTAATTTTTGTATTTTCAGTAGAGATGGAATTTCACTATGTTCGTCAGGCTGGTTTTGAACTCCTGACCTCAGGTGATCTGCCCGCCTTGGCCTCCCAAAGTGCTGGGATTACAGGAGTGAGCCACTGCGCCCGGCCTTTAGTGGGTCCTTATTGAAGCCAGCTTGAACTGCGGGATGTCCAGACTTATAGAAATCATGATTCGGAAAGTGGGACTAGCCTTTAAGAAGAGCATATTCTGATCATAATCATAAATCTGGCAAATTAATTTGTGGAGATAAGAGGAAAACAATTTGACATCAGAATATCCAGGAAGGGCTGGGCATGGTGGCCAGTACTGTAATCCCAGTACTTTGGGATTGTGAGACTCTCAAAAAGAAAGAAGATCGAGGGAAATCACGAGGACACAGCCGTGGTAATCAGTATGAAAGCCCCCAGAATGGAATGTTTACTGTGTATCTATTAGCATATTTAATCTTCATAACAACAAAATGGTACTGTGGGCTCCATTTTGCAGATGAGAAAACCCCACCACACACACAGAGGGTTCGGTAACTTGTCCAAGATCCAGAGGTGCATGTTCCATCTCCAGAGTTTCCATGCTTGGCCACGACTCTGTAAAATACTTCTAAACAGCTTGCTTCCCTCGTACAGTTTAAATGATTTTAAGTCTTTCTGCGTGCATTCAACTTTCTCTGAAACTTGAGGTTCACCAAGGAGAGGATATTTTTTCCCCCACAGATAATAGTTGCCAAATTAGAGTCCGAATCCCTGAGGGTTCCCAGATGGCTGGGCACACCCAAGCTGCAGAGGCTGTCTGGAATGATTAGGGCAGAGGAAGGTGCTGATCTATCAAGGATCTCGGCTTTGCGGCTGATGTGAATTTGTTTATCAGCCCTGCTCAGCTCTTTGTCTCTGTATCCTCCTGTCTCCCTCCCAGCCTGGCCAACAGGCCTGATGTATGGGCATCTCAATCACTTCTGCTTCCCCAGGAGATCAAGGCCTGGCCTTGGGGCCTGAGGCCTCCCGGAGTGAATCAGTAGATTGGGGGGAGGGGTGCCGGGGAGGCATCAAAAGAGATGGGGTCCTCTGGCTTCCAGCTACCTACTGTCTGCTGCTTAAAATGCTGCTGTTAGCGAAAACTGGAGGCACAGGGTCCTTCTCCAGCCCCAGAAATGACCTCTCTGAAACCCATCGAGTGACCCAGCCCAAATTAGAAAAAATTTTTTTTTCTTAAAAGGTACATTAAAGAGAGTCCTGTGTTTTCTGCCCTGCATCTTCCGGAGGCAGAAGACAAATGTGGATTCTCTACACTTCTACAACAAGAGCAAAGGAAGGAGAAATTTTCCATATTTTCTCAGCTTTTTCAAAACGCATTTTTTTTACCTTTCATATGAAGCAGCTGTTCCAAATGACTTCTTCTTTCCAGGGAAAAAACTCTATTTTAATTCTTTTTCTCCCCACCTCTTTCTCCAGTCCTGTCTCTTTTTTCTATTTTTAATTTCCCTCTCCCGACAAGAATCTCCACGGACTTCCCACCTGGCCTCTTCCCTTCTCTTCCTTTCAGGGGTGTCCCCACCAGCCTGTGCTGGATGACCACGATGTCTGTCCACCTCCACCCAGCAGCCGTCTCTCCCTGTCTGGCGCTCAGCCTGCCTCCGAGCGTGGACAGCAGGAAAGCCAGGAGCTGTGCTTGCCCAGACCACACAGCTGTTGTTTAGGGCTTTGCTGGCTGAAAGTTTGTTTCAAGGAGGAACAGGCTCCGCTCTGCCTTCCCAGCTTGGTCTCCTTACCTGGGGCGCAAAGACTGTTCAATTAGCTATCACTGACCTCCTGCGGCTAATTAGTGCCTCTAGCATGGGTCAGAAAAAGCTCTGCAAAGTGGCAATTAGTGATGGATCGCTTGTTTCGGCTTCCTAGGAGTGGTGTCAGCAGGACTCATGGCTTGTGGCTTAAGAGCCAGAAGGGGATCCCCAGTCAGGACCTGGATGGCTCTGATACTCAAATCCTCTTAGGAGGGTGGGATCACAAGCACTAATTCCTTTTGATCTTCCCTCCTCCCCTTCCTGTGGGGCTTATTGAACAAAGGCTGATTCATTCAGTATTGGGGATGTAGCGGTTTATTGTGGGGTTCAAGATCCTTGCCATCTCTGATGATGATGATAACAGAGATGGCCCTTTTATTGAACTCTTGCTCTGTGTCCGGCATTGGGTTTAGTGCTTTATGCAATCTGTGCATAACCACTACAGAGAAGGAACCATTTTACATGAAGAAACTGAGGTCTAGAGATTAAATAAATTGCCCAGCAATTACTGGGCATTCATAATGCTGACAGCATTCATTTTTTTTTTTTCTAGAAATGTCTTGAGTATCTATGTGGGTGACATTTTTCAGGCAATCCCTACCATGCAGAGCTTGCATTTTAGAGGGAGTGGGGGCACCAGATTCTGAGCAAGTAAGCAAATTAATAAACACAGCAATCTCTGTATAAATGTCTCGAGGAAACTAAAAGGGCCCTCCTCTGTGGCAGAGCCATAATTCCCAGTCTCTGAGGTTAAGCAGGAGCAGATAGTGTTTCCTGTAAGCAGGGAGTCACAACTGGCAATTAGTTACTTGACTGTCCCAGCGCTTGGCACTGCCTGGTAGCCCTGCCTTTTCATAAGGAAAAGATTCTGCACGAAGCACTTTGCCTAGGTTTCATGAGAGGTGGAGCCAGAGCTGGCATCTGACGTGTCCCCTCCCAGTGCTGGACTTTGAGGCGCAGGAGAGAATTGCATGGCTCCTCTGAGTGGTGGAACCAGCCCGGGTGCCTCCCTTGTCCAGCCTCACCCCAGGTGTGAGTAGTTAGTCTTGTTATCAGTGAGAGTAACCCAGGAATCTCCCTGATGGGGAAACCCCAGGTAATTTACAGTCACTCTGATATTCTGGTTACAGCCTCTGCTTTAGAAAACCTGGCAAGGGGAGAACCTGAAAGTTCTCCGTTTCTCACTTGAGATGGGATCCCCCAACACTTTCTTTAGACCTCCTTGAGTAAGGTGTCTGCAGATAGCTTCTGAGTATGATTTCACCCCGGAAGCTCATCTGAGTGACTCACAGCCTACTTTGGGTACCTCCTCCAGGGAGAAGCTTCTACCCTTGCCCCCACCCCAGCAGGGGCGGGGAGAGGAGAAGGAAAAACCCCTAATTGAGCCACAGAGGAGAAGGCCTTGCCAGAGCACTGCAGCCCAGCTTGGCCCTGCCTCAGGTGCCCTGGGAGGGATGGCTTATCCAGTCTCCTGAGAGGGATCGAGCTGACAATTCAAGTTTTAGGGAGCTATGGCCCCGGCAACTGTGTGTTGTGTGTGTGTGTGTGTGTGTGTGTGTGTGTAACCAAACACATTGACCTGAAAAGATGTCCACAAAATATAGGCTTCTGCATTAGGTGAAAAATAATTTCATTATAATCCTATTTTTAAAATTCTGTTTGTAATTTTTAAAAATTGATAGGTTAAGCCAGGCGCGGTGGCTCACGCCTGTAATCCTAGCACTTTGGGAGGCCGAGGTGGGTGGATCACCTGAGGTCAAGAGTTCAAGACTAGCCTGGCCATCATGGTGAAACCCCATCTTTAAAAAAAAAAAAATTGATAATTTAGAACAGAAAAAGGCTATCTGAAGAAAAATTATACTATATTAATAATAGTTATCTCTGGGAGGTAGTATTAAAGAAAATTTTATTCATTATTCCTTTCTGATTTTTAAAAAATAATCATATTTACTTTTATAATTTAAAAAAAGTGGGCCAGGTACAGTGGTTCATGCCTGTAATTCCACGCACTTTGCAAAGCCAAGGCAGATTGCTTGAGCCCAGGGTTTCAACACCAGCCTGGGCAACATAGTGAGACCTTGTCTCTACAAAAAATTTTTAGAAATGTAGCCAGGTGTGCTGGTGTACACCTGTGGTCCCAGCTACCTGGGAGGCTGAGGCAAGAGGATTGCTTGAGCCCAGGAGTTTAAGGCTGCAGTGACCTGGGAGGCGGAGGCTGCAGTGAGCTGAGGTCACACCACTGTACTCCAGCCTGGGCAACAGGGAGACTCCATCTCAGAAAAAAAAAAAAAAAGGGTTGTTTTGTTTTGTTTTGTCTTCAAAAATGAAAGAAAAGAAATCCTCATGCACTTGGCCTGGTGCAGT
The DNA here is from genome assembly GCA_004027835.1 of Alouatta palliata. Taxonomy (NCBI): domain Eukaryota; kingdom Metazoa; phylum Chordata; class Mammalia; order Primates; family Atelidae; genus Alouatta; species Alouatta palliata. The sequence goes on from PVKV010003822.1 coordinate 10,231, forward strand.
GGCTCACACCTATAATCCCAGCACTTTGGGAGGCTAAGGTGGGCAGATCACTTGAGGTCAGGAGTTCGAGACCAGCTTGACCAACATTGTGAAACCCCCTTCTCTACTAAAAACATAAAAATTAGCTGGGCATGTCTGTAATCCCAGCTACTCGGGAGACTGAGCAGGAGAAAATCACTTGAACCCAGGAGGCAGAAGTTGTGGTAAGCTGAGATTGCACCATGGCACTCAAACCTGGGCAACAAGAGCAAAACTCTGTCTCAAAAAAGAAAGAAAGAAAAAAAGAAATCCTCATGCACCAAGCCCAGGTGTCCTAATTGTGTCTGCATTATTAAGTGGCGAACTTCCAGTGGTGTCCCGTTAAATGCAGAAAGCAACTGGGATGGACTTAACATTCACTCAGCAAACAGCTACCTCCCCAGCCACTGGGGGACCAAACCACTCTGACAGGGTATCTCCCTTCACTGGCTCCCAGCGTGATGGAGGGGGTAGTACATGTTTTGCCGGGCATTTGGGGTTTTTGCGGGGATGTTAGGGTTTTTTTTTGAGAGAGTCTCCTCTGTCACCCAGGCTGGAAGTGCAGTGGTGCAATCATGGCTCACTGCAGCCCTGACCTCCCAGGCTCAAGAGATCCTCCCACCTCAGCCTCCCAAGAAACTAAGACCACTAAACCTGGCTTTAAAAAAAAAAAAAAGAGAGACAGAGTCCCACTATGTTGCCCAAACCAGTCTGAAGTGATTCTCCCACCTTGGCCTCCCAAAGTTCTGAGGTGAGCCACCATGCCTCCTGACCAACCACCGCCCACCACCCAAGGACTCAGTAAATACTTTGCAAACTAATGGATCTGTAAATGAGTAGATACCAAGCCCTCTGTGAGAGAAGGCTGCAGATTGTGGTGGGGCTTTAAAAGGGAGAGGTCACTTGCTGGGGATTAGGGTAGGCCTGGTGAGGCTGCTTCTGGAATAATCCTTTTCTTTAGGATTTAAATGTCTCGTTTAAGAACAATTTTCTTTTCTTTTCTTTTCTTTCTTTCTTTCTTTCTTTCTTTTTTTTTTTTTTTTTTTTTTTTTTTTTTTTTTTTTTTTTTTTTTTTTTTTTTATTCTGAAACGGAGTCTCCCTCCATTGCCCAGGCTGGAATGCAGTGGTGTAATCTCAGCTCACTACAGCCTCTGCCTCCCGGGTTCAAGTGATTCTCATGCCTCAGCCTGCCATGTAGCTGACACTACAGGCATGCACCACCAGTGCTCTGCTAATATTTTGTATTTTTAGTAGAGACAAGGTTTCACCATGTTGACCAGGCTGGTCTCGATCTCCTGACCTCAGGCAATCAGCCCGCCTAGGCCTCCAAAAGTGCTGGGATTACAGGTGTGAGCCACCACCCCCGACAGAACAATTTTAGATTTACATGAAAGTTGCAAGAATATTACAGCAAGTTTCCAGATACCCCACTCCCAGTTTCCCCTATTAGCATTATTAACTAAAGTTCATGCTTCTTTAGAAAATCCTTTGCTTTTGCCTAATGTCCTTTTTCTGTCTCAGGATCCCATGCCATATTTAGTTGTCATGTGTCCTTAGATTCTTCTTGGCTGTGACAAGACTTTCTTTGTTCTTGGTGAGCTTGACAGTTTAGAGGAGAACTGATCAGATATTTTGCAGAATATCTTTCAGTGTGAAGTTTTTCTCATGACTAGTGTGGGGTTATAGGTTTTTTTGGGGGGGAGCCCACAGAGGTAAAGTAGTGTACTCATCATACCAAGAATACACACTATTAACATGACTTGTCACTGATGATGTTAACCTTGACCACCTGGTAATGTTTGTCTGGTTTCTCTACTGTCAAGTATTATTCCCCACGCCCGCCCCTCAGGCCAGTTCCTCGCTGTGGTCTTTAGAGAGAAGTCACCATGTGCATTCCACAACTAAGGGGTGGGAAGTTATGCTCTGCCTCCTGGGGGAGTATCTGTAAATATACATAGATTAATTGGAAGATTGATTAGTTTATTCTCCCCTAGTTATTTTTTCATTAAGCATGGATCAATGGGTATTTATTTTATACTTTGGGTCATCATGCAATGTTGTATTATTTATTTTGTTATGCAAATTGTTCCAGCTTTGCCCGTTGAGAGCCCTTTCAACTGGCTTCTGTCTCATCATTTTAGGATTCTTTAAGCTAAACACTCTTACTTTCTGGAACCACAAGATGCTCCAAGCTCATTTTGTGTATTCCATGCCCCATTCCTAAAATCAGTGATTTCTCGAAGGAGCTCTGGTTCCTTTTATTGAAGAACGCTGTTAGAATCCAGGATCTGCTGGGCACAGTGGCTCGCGCCTGTAATCCAGCACTTTGGGAGGCTGAGGCAGGCAGATCACCTGAGGTCGGGAGTTTGAGACCAGCCTGACCAACATGAAGAGACCCCGTCTCTACTAAAAATACAAAATTAGCCAGGCATGGTGGTGCATGCCTGTAATCCCAGCTACTCGGGTGGTTGAAGCAGGAGAATCACTTGAACCCAGGAGACAGAAGTTGTGGTGAGCTGAGATCATGCCATTGCACTCCAGCCGGCGCAACAAGAGCGAAACGCCATCTCAAAAAAAAAAAAGACTCCAGGATCTGCAATAATCCCAGCACTTTGGGAGGCCAAGGCAGGAGGATTAGCCTTGGAGGGTTTGGGACATTCCTTTTGAAAGAAGTTTTTCGGAAACTAGGAAAGAATTTGGAGATCATACTGAGATTTCATGATGGAAATAAGAGGAAAAGGACTGAAAGAGGCACTCTAAGCCTCTTGTCATATCAACAACTCCAGGCAGACACAGTGGAAGGTCCTGTGGCATCTGCCTGGTGGGCGGGGTCTTATAAACAGTCAAGTAAATGGCCACAGAGGCTTTAGGAAGGGGCCATCAGCATTTAGGGACTGCAAAGGGGCAGCCCTCCCCATCATCAACTTACAGAGCCTTCCCTGCCCGCAGCCTTGTTCCAGGCACCGTTTTTTGAGCCCATCCTTTGTTCCAGGCACTGTCCTAGGCTCTTACTCAACCCTCAGGGCTCCCTGAAAGTCCCTATATTTATTGTTGGCCCCTTCTTACTGCAGAAAGGCTGAAGACTTTTCTGGGTAAGGGACTAACTCTGCATTCCAATCCCGGTACAACCCTCAAATTCTCCCTCACTGTGCTGACTGCCTCTTAGTATGGTTTGTGAACTTGTTTAGCTTCAAAATTCGACGTTCCCCCTTTGATGTAGATGTCAGTACAGTCGAAGACTGTGCTGTCCCCAAGGTCACCATCCCCCTTCTCTGCCTTCTCTGATCTGAGCAGTCATCACAGGGAACTGGAAAGACGCAGGGTGTGTTCATGAGTGCATGTGTGAGCGCTGAGTGCGTGTGCTCCCACCCTACAGGCTTTCCGGGAGCTTCAGCCGAGAGCTCTTGCCCCCTGCCTGGCAGGTAGCTGTATCTGACTAGGGGTCATGCTGCTGAGAATGAGCAACAGTGAGCTTCAGGAGAGAGGAACGTGAACGTATCTACAAGAGCCATAGGAAAGTGGCTGGCAGAACTGAAACCAGTGGCAAGAACTGGGTAGACACTTAAAGGGGCCCGTTCCAGAGATAGCCAATGACGTAAGAAAATGCTGTTTGGTCCAGTAAGTGAAATGAAACTACACTGTAGGTTTAAAAATATATCAACAATATTTAGCAAGTAGCAGTACTTCTAAGTGGTGAGATTATGGGTGATATTTATTGCCTACCTTGCATTTGACTGTATTTTTAATATTTTTCTGTAGAAAACATGCATTAATCTTAAAGTGCTAAAGTAATTTAATATGAAGCCAGTGAGACAGCCGCATCCTTAAGGGTCATCCTAACTTCACGTTTAATGTGCTTCCATTTTATTTCTTAGGTGCCTCTTCTGTGGCCTTTGTGGTGGCACTTCTTTTAAGGAAACCCATTCTAGCATAGAAGTTACTGCCAGTTTGGTAGCAAAGAATAAATAATTTTCTTAAAGAATGATCACACGGTGAGATACCACTCCTCCCCGCCGCTCCACATGACAGAGCCTTGCTCTGTTCTGGCTCGAGTGCAATGGCATGATCTCAGCTCACTGCAGCCTCCACACCCCGTAACCTCTGCTCCTGGGGTTTAAGCAGTTCTCCTGCCTCAGCCTCTTAAGTAGCTGGGATTACAGGTGCCTGCCACACACCTGGTTATTTTTTGTATTTTTAGTAGAGACACTGTTTCTCCATGTTGGCCAGCCTGGTCACAAACTCCTGACCTGTAATCCCAGGCCGAGTGCTCGGCCTCCCCTAGTGCTGGGATTACAGGCATGAGCTACCATACCAGGCAGGTTTTCTTTTTGGGGTGATGAAGATGTTCTGAAATTAAATAGTAGTTATGGTTTCACAACTCTAATATGCTAGAAACAGTGAATGAAGTGTTTTAAAAGGGTACATTTTATAGTATGTGAATTATATCTCATTTTAAAAAAACAGCATACTGGGACTCATGACCATGGAGCCCAGTTTCTCTATAATGGATTGTGGGGAGCATGGCCCCACTCTGTGGTCTTGGGCAAGTTGCTTAGCTTTTTGGGGTGTTGTCTGGTCTTACTGTAAAGTGGTGATACCGTCATGTCACAGAGTCTTTAGGCAGTTTATACTGACCTCGCCTCTCGTCTGTACTTGTTCATTGCTCCTTAAGGACACAGCTTCGTCATTTGTGTGAGGGGATCTTCGTTTTGCTTTCTATTCCCATAGGAGAGCCCTCTTTTAAAACATTCTCTCCAGGAGACTGGGCTCTGGATCAAGGAGAGGCAGTGGTGGCCCATCCTGCCAAGCCATTCCCAATGTTTATTTGAGGCAATAAAAGTCAAATAGCTAGTGCCTTTTTTTTTTTTTTTTTTTTTTTTTTTTTTTTTTTTTTTTTTTTTTTTTTTTTTTTTTTTTTTTTTTTAGATGGACTCTCTTTCACCCAGGCTGGAGAGTAGTGGGGCAATCTTGGCTCACTGTAGTCTCTGCCTCCCTTGCTCAAGTGATCCTTCCACCTCAGCCTCCCAAAGTGCTTGGATTGCAGGCATGAGCCACTGCACCTGGCTTGGTAGTGGCTTCTTCTAAAACCTATAGTTAATTGGAATATCTGGGACTTCTAAGCTCAAGGCACTCATATAACACTCTTTTTCAGATTCCTTTTTTCTCTGCCTACCGCACCCCCACCAGCCTTTTATTTTTCTTTTTTTTTTTTGAGAAGGAGTCTTGCTCTGTTGCCTAGGCTGGAGTGCAGTGGTGTGATTTCGGCTCACTGCAACCTCCATCTCCCGGGTTGAAGCACTTCTCTGTCTCAGCCTCCCGAGTAGCTGGGATTACAGGCGCCTGCCACCACGCCTGGCTAATTTTTGTTTTTTTAGTAGAGACGGAATTTCACCATCTTGACCAGGCTGGTCTTGAACTCCTGACCTCGTGATCCAGCCACCTTGGCCTCCCAAAGTACTGGGATGCAGGTCTGAGCCACTGCGCCTGGCCAGCCCTTTCTTTTTAAGAGAAGGGAATAGGAAAGCTAGAGCCCAAGAGGGTGGGCTCTGCAGTCTGCAAGCCCTGCGTGGAGTCTGAGTTATTGTTTACAGCCAGTGACTTCAGCCATAACAGTGGCAGGGTCTTGCAGCAGGACACTTTGATGCTTTGCTCCCTGGGCCGGCTTTTGGCCCAGGACCAGGGCCAGAGCTGGAGGCCAGGCTGACAAATCCACTCTTTCCCTTCTGCTCTAATGCGCTGGAGCAGTCAGCCTCTGCCCTCCGCCCTCTGCCCTCCCTGACGGCCACCTCCTCGTTAGCTGTGCAATTGGAGAAGACGGGTATCATGAATACATTGCTTTTCCTTTAACTTATAACGCCATCTGAAGTCAGAGCTATTATTTTCATTTGTTTTAATACTGAGAGTTTCTCAGTATCTAAGTTTTGACTGCATACCTCAATTTTAGATTTAAAGCTAAAATAAATCCACATTCTCTGAACATGGGTTTTTTTTTTTGTTTGTTTTTTTTTTTTAATACTTATTAAGCACGTACCATGCTCTGGGAACTGTGTGAACTGCAGAGATGATAGCAAGAAGAAAGTATAAAGAAAAATATAGTTTTTACCCTTCCTTAGCCAAAAGTCTTATTAAAAAAGATTACCAGGGTCTCAAATCACTCCTACCTCAAGCCTGAGAACCAGAGGAGAGGGGCAGAGTTCAGTGGTGATTAGAGACTATGGTGCCCTCTGTCTTTTGTGTGCCCAGTCTTTGCCAGGGACTGTGTTGAGAGTAGGTGCCTCTTCGCCCTCTGTCTTTGAGAGTAGGTGCTATTTCCATTGTGCAGATGCATAAACTGAGGCTTAAAGGTGGTGTTACTTGTCAGAGGCCACCCTGTAATTAAGGCTAGGTCCATCTAACTCATGAGCTGGTACCTTTTAACCAACACACACACCATTGCTGGGGGAGGCTTTATGAAGACCATACCAGCCAGTCACTTGGTAGAAAGGATGGTCAAAGAGAGGGGAGGCCACCAGTGTTGAAACTGCAGTCATCAGCATTGCAGTATCCAGAAAAGGGTACACTGGACTTGGTGACCCTCACGTGTCATCCCAACACTTTGGGAGGCTGAGGTGGGAGGATCGCTTAAGGTTAGGAGTTCAAGACTAGCCGGGGTAGCAGGACAAGACCCCATTGCTATGAAAAATTGAAATTAGGCCGGGCACAGTGGCCTGCTCCTATAATCCCAGCACTTTGAGAGGCTGAAGCAATAGGACCACTTGAGTCCAGGAGTTTGAGACCAGTTGGGCTATATAGTGAGACCTCACCTCTCCAAAAAAATTAATTAACTTAGCTGGGTGTGGTGGCATACCCTTGTAGTTTCAGCTACTCAGGAGGCTGAGCCTGGGAAATCAAGGCTTCAGTGAGCAGAGCGTGCCAGAGCTCTCCAAGCCTCGGTCACGGAGCAAGACCCTGTCTCAAAATGAACAAACAAAAACAGAAAGAGGGGCATGATCCTCCTAGTCTCTTCTGAACCACTCGGGATGGACACAAACACAGCATAGCCTGAAGTTGTACGTGAGGTCCTGGGCTCCTGGATTTAAGAGGATAGTGAACAGGCTGAGACTGGAGCCGAGTTCAAGGGTATAGACACAGTACCAGAGAGTGGAAACTGCAAAAAGACAGAAATAAGGAGAACTTTCGAGTAGTTTCAGAGATATTCAAAGATATTCTTTTTAAGTTTTTTTTTTTTTTTTTTTTTTTTTTGAGACAGTCTCACCCTGTCACCTAGGCTGGAGTGCAATGGCATGATCTCAGCTCACTGCAATCTCAGCCTCTCAGGTTCAAGCAATTCTCCTGCCTCAGCCTCCCGAGTAGCTGGGATTACAGGTGTCCGCCACCATACCTGGCTAATTTTTTGTATCTTTAGCAGAGATGGGGTTTCATCATGTTGGCCAGTTTGGTCTCTAACTTCTGACCTCGTGATCCTCCCACCTTGGTCTCCCAAAGTGCTAGGATTACAGGCATGAGCCACCGCGCCCAGCCCTATATTTGAAGATTTTCATTCTTGGCTGGGTACAGTGGTTCATGCCTGTAATCCCAGAACTTTGGGAGGCCACTGTGGGCGGATCACAAGGTCAAGAGATCGAGATCATCCTGGTCAACATGGTGAAACCCCGTCTCCACTAAAAATACAAAAATTAGCTGGGCATGGTGGCATGCACCTGTAGGCTCAGCTACTCTGGAGGCTGAGGCAAGAGAATTGCTTGAACCCGGGTGGCGGGCGGAGGTTGCAGTGAACCAGGATCGTGCCACTGTACTACAGCCTGGCGACTGAGCAAGACTCCATCTCAAAAAAAAAAAGAAAGATTTTAATTCTTTCTCACTTTTACCCTCTGGCAGTTGGCTTGAGGAGTAGACAGTCAGATCTCGCTGTAGGCAACATAATGTTTCAGCCCTGATGTAACTGGAGGCATACTGGTGGGTCAGTAATTTGAGTAATGAGACTGATGACGGAGTGAGGGAGACAGACCCCTTTCCTCTGCACTCCAATCCCCGGCGCCTGCTGCCTGCCGCCTGCGAGGCCCAAGCTGCAAAGCAGGGGTGACGGTTCCCAGAGCTAGAGAGCGTGGGCCACCCAGGCAGGAGCAGCATCCCACGCAAAGATAGGGTCAGTCTGTTCAAAGCATGAGTGAGTCTGTGTGTGGCTGGGAGGGAGGGAGCAGCGGCCCACGCTCCTAATGATGATTATGGGGCAAATGTGAATGGAATGGGGTGGTGTAGGGGAGACCTAATCAAGAACTAAGAAAAGGCTAAGGGGAGCAGGAGGGGAGAGAATTTGCGGGTACAGCCTCCCTCTCTGCCAGTTGTTGTGCTGCGCAGATCCAGGAAAGATCCAGGCCAGCTGTCCTGGAAGGACAGATGGGGCTGCCTCTTTGGGGCGTTGCCAGCCTTGCTCCATCGGGAGGGCTGAGGAAACAGGTTCGGCTGAAATAGGCTGATTCATTGTTTCCACTGGGTCCTTGGCTGTGTTGGTGGGCAGATCACACGCCAGCCTCGTAAACTCACTCCACTTGTCCATGTGACGTTTATAGCCCCACAGGGAGCTGGCTTTTTAATGAGCCTAATTTGAGACTGTAAATAGGAGTTTGTAAAACAAACAGTGAGGGGTGTTGGGCCAAAGCCCAAAGTTTCAGTTTAAATACACAGGGTCACATTAGGGCTGTGCAGACAGGCTGAGACTCTGAGACTCCTCTGTGTCCAGGGCAGCAAGAAGAAGATGCTCCCCAGGGAAAGGCCCACCCTCCTAGGAGAGCTTGCCGCAGGCTCTGTCATTCCCCCAGAAACTGGGGAGACTTAGTGGGAGTCTCCCCACTAAGGTAGGGGATACCCTCCTATTTTGGTTCTGTGTGCAAATGACTTGAAAGGCTTAGTTTTCCCATAGGGAGGCAAGGACTCCTTTGGGGGTAGGCCTACATTTGAGCCCAGAGTTAGAAGTCAGTACACCACTGGGTGCAGTGGCTCACACCTGTAATCCCAGCACTTTGGGAGGCTGAGGCAGGTGGATAGCCTGAGGTCAGGAGTTTGAGACCAGCCTGGCCAACATGGTGAAACCCCATCTCTACTAAAAATACAAAGGCACCTATAATCCCAGCTACCCAGGAGGCTGAGGCAGGAGAATAGCTTGAATCCGGGAGGTGGAGGTTGCAGTGAGTCAAGATCACGCCATTGCACTCCAGCCTGGGCAACAAGAGCAAAACCTGTCTCAAAAAAAAAAAAAAAAAAAAAGTCAGTGCATCAAGGCCTCCAAGTGCCTTTCTACAAAGCACAGCCCCACATCCAGCCTTAAGAGGCTTCTGGGAGGGCAAGTCTGTTGTCCACAGGCACCGCATACAAAACTCAGCAGCTCCCTGTTGCTTGATTTCAGTTTTGAGAGCTGGTTTTCAAATTAAGATTAAGCTGGAGGGTGCCTGTTATGAGGCCTGTTAAGGTGATCGCTTTCTGCAGAGCACCAGGTAGAAAAGGAGGCTCCTCACCTCCCACTCGGATGCTGAGGGCTCTGTAAACCAAAAATAAAATTCTAAGGCCCCCTAGCCATCTGGATGGACTTCCTCCTCAGCCAGGGCACTCTTAAAATTTAACCTGAAAACTTTGGGAGGCCGAGGCGGGTGGATCACGAGGTCAAGAGATCGAGACCATCCTGGTCAACATGGTGAAACCCCGTCTCTACTAAAAATACAAAAAAAAATCAGCTGGGCATGGTGGCACATGCCTGTAGTCCCAGCTACTCAGGAGGCTGAGGCAGGAGAATTGCTTGAACCCAGGAGGCGGAGGTTGCGGTGAGCCGAGATCGTGCCATTGCACTCCAGCCTGGGTAACAAGAGCGAAACTCTGTCTCAAAAAAAAAAAAAAAAGAAAAAAAATTTAACCTGAAAGACTAGTTCAGACCATGAATGGAAGTGGGGTTGGATATACCTCATTATACATCTCTGGTGTTAACATCAACACAGACCTTAAGTCTGATAAGAAGCAATTATCATCTATTCTCTCTGAAGCTTGCTACCTGGAGGCTTCATCTGCAAGATAGAACTCTGGTGGCCACAACCTCTTATGCAACCCAGGCATTCCTTTCTGTTGATAACCCTTTCAACCAATTGCCAATCAGAACATTTTAAAGCTACCTATAACCTGGAAGCCCCACCCCGCCCCCCCAATTCAGGTTGTCCCACCGTTCCAGAGGGAACTAGTGTTTTTTTGTTTTTTTGAGAGGGAGTCTCACTCTGTCACCCAGGCCTGAAAAGCAGTGTCACGATCTCAGCTCACTGCAACCTCCGCCTCTCTGGTTCAAGTGATTCTCCTGCCTCAGCCTTCTGAAAAGCTGGGATTACAGGTGCCTGATACAACACCCAGCTAATTTTTGTATTTTTAGTAGAGATGGGGTTTCACCATGTTGGCCAGGCTGGTCTCAAACTCCTGACTTAGTGATGCACCCGCCTTGGCCTCCCAAAGTTCTGGGATTACAGGTGTGAGCCACCGCACCCAGCTGGGTATTTCTTTATTGTAGTGTGAGAATGGACTAATACATGCCATCTCAAAAAAAAAAAAAATTAAAAGTACAGCTGTCCACTCAAAGTTATAGATGCACGTTCAGAATTCTGATGGGATATTATGGTATCATGTTGGTGGTGATTATCTCAGGATGGTAAAATCTTACTGATTTTTGTGTTCCTCTTTTTGCCTGTGAGAATTTTTTTTTTTTTTTTTTTCTGAGACAGAGTTTTGCTTTTATTGCCCAGGCTGGAGTGCAATGGCATGATCTCTGCTCACCCCAACCTCTGCCTCCCGGTTCAAGCATTTCTCCTGCCAAAGCCTCCCGAGTAGCTGGAATTACAGGCATGCACCACCTCGCCTGGCTAATTTTGCATTTTTAGTAGAGATGGGGTTTCTCCATGTTGGTCATGCTGGTCTCGGACTCCCAACCTCAGGGGATCTACCTGCCTCGGCCTCCCAAAGTGCTTGTTGGGGATTATAGGCATGAGCCACTGTGCCTGGCCCTTTTTTTTTTTTGAGATGGAGTCTTGCTTTGTCACCCAGGCTGGAGTGCAATGGCCTAATCTCAGCTCACTGCAACCTCCGCCTCCAGGGTTCCAGTTATTCTCCTGCCTCAGTCTCCCAAGTAGATGAGATTATAGGCATGCATCACCACACCCAACTAATTTTTGTATTTTTAGTAGAGACGGGGTTTTGCCATGTTGGCCAGTCTGGTCTTGAACTCCTGACCTCAGGTGATTCACCCGCCTCAGCCTCCCAGATTGCTAGGATTACAGGCTTGAGCCACTGCACCCGACCAATTTTTTAAATTAAAATGAACAGTGAGTGAGTGGGGCCCCACAGACTGCCTAGAAGCCGGTGAATGTTCTGGCCAGAGGATTGCCTCATGAGGGGAGCTTGGAGCCTCTGTGTTCAAGCTGAATGAGGGCTAGGTTTGCCATTGCCACTCAAGCCCTCAGGGGCCTTTACCAGAGCCACTCTGTTCTCCGTAGTCTGAGGGGCATGGGCACAGCCAGCCAGGCTGGACAGTGTACTCTGAGCAGTAACTTCAGCCTGCTCCTTCGAGACGTGGGGAATAACTTTATCTGCAAGTCACAGAAAACCTGGCCTTTCGGGGCTGAACTGTGTAACCCTCAAGATTCCTGTATTGAAATTCCAACCCCTAGTACCTCAGAGTGTGACTGTTTGGAGATGAGGTCTTCAAAGAGGTAGTGAAGTTAAAGTGAGGTCATAAGGGTGGGCCTTAATTCAGTATGGCTGATGTCCTTATAAGAAGAGGAGATGGTGGGGCGCAGTGGCTCACGCCTGTAATCCCAGCACTTTGGGAGGCCGAGGCATGCGGATCACGAGGTCAGGAATTCAAGACCAGCCTGGCCAATATGGTGAAACCCCGTCTCTACTAAAAATACAAAAAAATTAGATGGGCATGGTGGCACGTGCCTGTAGCCCCAGCTACTCAGGAGGCTGAGGCAGGAGAATCGCTTGAACCATGACCTGGGAGGTGGAGGTTGCAGACAGCTGAGATCGTGCTACTGCATTCCAGCCTGGGCTACGGAATGACTCCATCTCAAAAAAAAAAAAAAATAAGAGGAGGAGATTAGGATTCAGAGAGGCATAGGCACAGAGAAAGACCATGTGAAGACATACACTTGGGCCACCTGCAAGTCAAGGAGGCCTCATGAGGAACCAACCCCTGCCAACACCTTGATCTTGAACTTCAGGCCTCTAGAACAGTGAGAAAATACACGTCTGTTGTTGAAGCCACCTGGTCTGTGACATTTTGTTATGGCAGCCCTAGCAAATGGATAGACCAACAGGGGGTTATTTATTTATTTATTTATTTATTTTTGCAACAAGAAATTCAGGGACAAGCGGTTCCTGGCACTATTTAGCTACTTGGTGAGACCATGAAAGAGCCAGGCTCTTTCTGCCTTTTGCTCTGCCATCCTCAGCATGTTGGCTCTGGCCTCACTCCCTGAGAACAGCTTCAGTCATAGCAGGGTCTTTATTCCTTATTACACAGTGGCTGCCGCTGCACCGTCTGCAAACAGCGTGTCACAGTCGAGGCAGTAAGAAGAGCAAAAGCCCTGCCAGCCAGACAGCCGATTATCCCTGTTGATCAGGAGAAGTAGTATTTCCCAGAAACGCTGAAGTCTTGAATTGATGTCTCATTGTCCAGAACTGTGCGGCACAACCATAGAGAGGCTGGGAGGATGCCCATCAAGGCTCCTGGCATATTGCACAGCCACTCTAGACAGAATGGCATGTCAGCCAGGAAGGAGAAGGAATGGAGCTGGGTAGGTCACTGAGAGGTCAGCCCAGTTTCAAGTGTCCAGTGATGGTTTTCTTACTTCTTTGCAGGAAAAGATCACAGAGTCCTCCAAGATGCTGGGAATGACATAGTGACCTCTGGGAGGGATGTACCCATCTGGGAATGAGTGTCCTACGGGGACAATAAATTTGCTTCCTTCCCTATACCTCCTCCACCCCTTCAGTCCCTCTGGTATTGCATATTGTCGCTCAGACATGAGATAACCAGGGAGTGTTTACTTCTCATACGGTCTGTAAAATCCCTTTGGAGTTCTTTGAGTAAATGGGGGCTTTCTGAAACATCCTGTTATTTTTCCTCTCTTACTGATGATAACAGCGCATAGCAAAAGTCCTCTTTTCAGGCTGTCCTTACAAGTTTCTACTACCGCCATGCATTGCTTAATGACAGGGATAGGTTCTTTTTTTTTAAAAAAAAAGATGGGGTTTCTCCATGTTGGCCAGGCTGGTCTCGAACTCCTGAACTCAGGTGATCCGCCCACCTCGGCCTCCCAAAGTGCTGGGATTACAGGCGTGAGCCACCGCGCCCGGCAGGGATAGGTTCTGAGAAGTACATGGGTAGGTGATTTTGTTGTGGGAATATCATAGAGTATATTTATGCAAACCCAGATGGCATAGCCTCCTACACACCTAGGCCATATAATATAACTGAGTGTTCCTGGGCTACAAACCTAGACAGCAAGTTACTGTGCTGAATACTGTAGACAACTGTAATACAATGGTGCGTATTTGTGTATCTAAATATAGAAAAGGTAATGCATTGCCCTATGACCTTATGTTGGCTACAACATCACTAGGTATAGAATTTCTCTCTTTTTGTTTTTTTTTTTTTTGGAGATAGGGTCTTGCTCTGTTGCCCAGGCTGGAGTACAGTGGCACGGTCGTGGCTCACTGTAGCCTCAACTTTCTGGGCCCAAGCAATCCTCCCTTCTCAGCCTCCCACAGCTGGAACCACAGCTGCATGCTGCCACACCTGGCTAATTTTAAATTTTTTGTAGAGACAGGGTCTTGCCATGTTGCCCAGGCTGGTTTTGAGCTCCTGGACTCAAGCGATCCTCCTGCCATGGTCTCCCAACTTGCTAGGATTATAGGTGTGAGCCACCATGCCTGGCTGGTGATAGAATTTTTCAGCTCCACTATAATTCTGTGGGACCACCATCGTATATGCTGTCTGTCACTGACCAAAATGTCCTTATGCAGCACATGCCTATACCTACTACAGACTCCTCCTCTAGTGTTTATCATGGACTACTTAAATTATTTGTGTACATGTTTTTCCCCTCCTCCAGATCAGAAAACTAGGTCTTGTGTATTTCTTGCACTATACTTGGTATAATTAGTAGGCATGTGATGAATATCTGGATACGTGAATGAATGATGAGAACAGCATGGTTAATTTCCCTAGACAAATATTCTGTTCCATCAGTGGAACAGAATAGAGAGCCCAGAAATAGACCTATATGAACATAGTCGACTGATCTTGACAGAGGAACAAAGGCAAACAATGGACCAAAGATAGCTTTTTTCTTTTTTCTGAGACAGAGTTTCACTCTTGTTGCCCAGGCTGGAGTGCAATGGCATGACTTCAGCTCACTGTAACCTCTGCCTCCCGGTTTCAAACAATTCTACTGCCTCAACCTCCCAAGTATCTGAGATTTCAGGCATGTGCCACCACGCCTGGATAATTCTGTATTTTTAGTAGAGACGGCGTTTCTCCGTTTTGGTCAGGCTGATCTCAAACTCCTGACCTCAGATGATCTGCCCTCCTCGGCCTCCCAAAGTTCTGGGATTACAGGCCTGAACCAGCACACCCCGCCAAAGGTAGTCTTTTCGACAAACGGTGCTAGAACAACCAGACATCCACATGCAAAGAAAAAAAAAATGAATGTAGACATAGACCTTATACCCTTCCCAGAATTAACTCAAATGGATCAGAGACCTAAATGTAAAACATGAAACTATAAAACTCCTGGAAGATAACATGGGAAAAAAATCTAGATGACCTTGGATTTGATGATGACTTTTTAGATACGACACCAGATACCAAAAGCATAATCCAGGAAAGGAAGAATCAATAAGCTGAACTTTATTAAAATTAGTTACTGCTCTGTAAATGACACTGTCAAGAGTGAAAAGACAAGCCACAGACTGGGAGAAAACATTTGCAGCAAAAGACACATCTGATAAAGGATTGCTACCCAAAATAATATACAAAGAACTTTTAAAACTCAACAATAAGAAAACAACTAACCAATTTAAAAATGGATCAAAGATCTTAACAGACATCTCACTAAACATGATACACAGATGCTAAATAAATGTGTGAACAAATGTTCAACATCATTTGTCATTATTAGGAAATTGCAAGTTACAATGACAATATTAGAAGATGCTACCACACACCTATTAGAGTGGCCAGAATCCAGAACACTGATACCACCAAATGCTGGCGAATGTGGAACAACAGGAAGTCTCATGCATTGCTGGTGGGAATGCAAAATGGTGCTGCCACTTTGGAAGATAATTTGACAGTTTCTTATCTACTCATAAGTATATGCTTACCAATACAATTCAGCAATTACACTCCTTGGTATTTACTCAAGTTAGTTAAAAACTTCCATCTGCTGGGCATGGTGGCTCACACCTGTAATCCCAGCACTTCAGAAGGCCAAGGCGGGCAGATCATTTGAGGTCAGGAGTTCAAGACCAGCTTGGCCAACATGGTGAAACCCTGTCTCTACAAAAACCACAAAAGGCCAGGCGTGGTGGCTTATGCCTGTAATCCCACCTACTCCGGTGGCTGAGTCCACTTTGGGAGGCTGAGGTGGGCAGATCACCTGAAGTTGGGAGTTCAAGACCAGTCTCACCAACATGAAGAAACCCTGTCTCTACTAAAAAATAAATAAGTAAAAATTAGCTGGGCATGGTAGCACATGCCTGTAATCCCAGCTACTCCGGTGGTTGAGGCAGGAGAATCGTTTGAACCTGGGAAGCAGAGGTTGTGGTGAGCCAAGGTTGTGCCATTGCACTCCAACCTGGGTGACAAGAGTGAAACTCCATCTCAAAAAAAAAAAAAAACCTCACAAAAATTAGTTGGGTGTGGTGGCAAGCACCTGTAATGTCAGCTACTCCGGAGGCTGAAGCAGGAGAATCACTTGAACCCAGGAGGCAGAGATTGCGGTGAGCTGGGATTGTGTCACTGCACTCCAGCCTGGGTGACAGAGTGAGACTTCACCTGGAAAAAAAAAAAAAAAAAAAAAAAAAATATATATATATATATATATATATATATGTGTGTGTGTGTGTGTATGTATATATCTACACAAAAACCTATGCACAGTTATTTATAGCAGCTTTATTAAGAACTGCTGCTGGGTGCATTGGCTCATGTCTGTAATCCCAGCACTTTGGGAGACCGAGGTGGGCAGATCACGAGGTCAGGAGTTCAAGACCAGCCTGGCCAACATGGTGAAACCTCATCTTTACTAAAAATACAAAAATTAGCATGGTGGCAGGTGCCTGTAATCCAGCTACTAGGGAGACCGAGGCAGGAGAATCGCTTTAACCCAGGAGGCAGAGATTACAGTAAGCGCCGAGATCGCATCATTGCACGCCAGCCTGAGTGACAGAGTGAGACTCTGTCTAAAAAAAAAAAAAAAAAAAAAAGAATTGCCAAAACTCAGAAGCAATCAAGATGTCCTTCAGTATGTGAATGGATAGATAAACTGTGGTACATCTAGACACTGGAATACTATTAGAGCTAAAAAGAAATGAGCCGATCATGCACCATAGGCAAACCTCAGAATTAGGGCTTATGCCAGGAGGGCAGAAAATAATCCAAGGGTGAACCAGTGATGTGAAACAGCTTTTACTGAAGTGGCAGTGTATGGCAGCAGCAGAGGCACCTTGCGGGTCAGGAGTATCCCACAGGCCATGTGCCCAGGATAGCAGCTTAGAGATGTTCCATACTAATAGTACAGTAATATTTATACCCACTTTTAATTATATTCAAATTAAGGGGTGGCTTATGCAGAAATTTCTAAGATGAAGTTGGTAACTTCAGGTCAGGTCATTGCCATGGAAAGGGGCAGTAACATCCAGGTGTTGCCATGGAAATGGTAAACTGACCATGGCGCACTGGTGGGTGTGTCTTAATGGAAAGCTGCTTCTGCCCAGGACCTGTGTTAGCTAGCCCTCAATTGGGGCCGATGTCCAAGCCCTGCCTCTGGAATTGAGTCCCACCTCCTACTTTGCTGTCAAGCCATGCAAAGACATGGAGGAAACTTAAATATTTAAATGTATATTTCTTTTCTCTCTCTCTCTTTTTTTTTTTTTTGAGATGGAGTTTCTGTCTTGTCCCCTAGGGTGGAGTGCAACAGCACGATCTCAGCTCACTGCAACCTCCACCTCCCAGGTTCAAGCAATTCTCCTGCCTCAGCCTCCTGAGTAGCTGGGATTACAGGTACCCACCACCAGGCCTGGCTAATTTTTGTATTTTTAGTAGAGATGGATTTTCACCATGTTGGCCAGGCTGGTCGTGAACTCCTGACCTCAAGTGATCCACTTGGCTTGGCCTCCCAAAGTGCTGGGATTATAGGTGTGAGCCACCGCACCCAGCCTTAAATATCTATTTCTAAGCCAATTGGAAAGGGCCATGTATAGTATGATTCCAACTGTGTGACATTCTTGAAAAGGCAAAACTATGGAGATAGTAAAAAGATCAGTGGTTGCCAGGGGTTGGGCAGGGAGGGATGAATAGGCAGAGCATGGAGGATTTTCAGAGCAGACTGATACCTACTCATCATCCACTGAGATGTCGCTTCTTCCAGGAAGCTTTCCTTGAATATCAAGCCTGGGTAGTCTGGCATAGAGATCCTTAGTTTACACTCCTTATGCTGACTGCATCACAGCCCTTTGTATGCAATATTTATTTGGCTGGCATACTGTCTTTCCTCCTCCACTAGACTGCGAACTTCATGAGGGTAGGGACCTTGTCTCATTCGCTTCTGCTTCTGGTGCATTATTAGGTAATCATTGCACAGTTGTTGAATAAATGAGTGAATGAATGCGGGATAAATGACCCAGCTGTGGTAAGTAAGCACAATTTTTTTTAAATCACTGTGGATCCTAGTGGCCTTGGGTCCATCCCTTCCTCCTAATAGTGATAATAGCTTTTACATAGTATGTGATGACTTTATCTTAAAGCCCTCAGCCCTGGGAATCAGGCTATTAATAAAAATATTTCTATTTACTATATGCATTACTGTGTGCCAAGACTTTTGCTTAGTGCTTATTTACATATTTTAATGCTCAATCTTGTGAATTAGGAAGTATCAATAGGCCTATTATAGAGGAGCAAATTGTAGCTCAGAGAGGATAAGTCACTAGTTCAGAGTCACACAGCTCGTAAGTGGCAGAGCGGGTTTTGAACCTCATCTCTCTGACTCATGCCCTTAAATTGTCTAATGGTCAGTCCCTTTTGGAATTGGAACCAAACCTAATAGAAGCAGGTTATGTTTATAAGCAGAACTCCAATGCAGTAAATCTCTGATGGATATACTCATGTTCTATTAATAAACAGCTTGGCCATCTGCCCTGGGCCTTGTGATGTTTGCATCTTTTCGTTAAACTCCCAAGGAATGACTTGTGTTTGTGCTCTTTTGATCCCTTTCTTCCTCTCTGAGCTGGCACTAAGAGGCCGTGCCCACTGCCCTCTCTCTCTCCCTGGCAGCACTGATCTCTAGCAGGGGATGGACGCAGCTCAGCTGTCACTCCCCGTGCCGGCTCTGCCTCCTCTCCCGCCCTCACGCCCTGCCCAGCACTGGCAGCAGCCAGCCTCCTTTCCCACCAGTGGCGATTCGGCCACGGTAGCTGTGGAATGATCACACAGGCTCAGAGCAGTAGGTAGGTACATGGCAGGGCAGGGCATCAGCAAGATGCCTCAGAAAGTCCCCCTGGTGACGCAGTGCCTGAGTCACCATCACCTGGGGCCAGGTGAAGGGGCCAGCTGATAGATACTTGGAATGAGGCATACAGACAGTGTCTCATCTACTGGTTAGCAATTTAGAATGGGTTCTCCCTGAGTTTCTTCCAAAAGCAGTGCCCCCTCATTTTTTGGTAAAATTTCTGTAAAACAACCAGGTTTTCCTTTCATGTACCTTTTTTTTTTTTTAACCTCCATGAACTGAGTGATTGTAATATTTTGTTTAGAAATATGAAGAATAATGGGAGAAGAATCATCTAAAAGTATACCATGCAGAATTAAATTCTAGGCTTTTTATAGGTAACAAGATACTAGTGGTAGTTTTGGCTGGGTGCAGTGGCTCACACCTGTAATCCCAGCACTTTGGGAGGCTGAGGTGGGAGGCTGACATGAGCCCAGCGGGTGGAGGTTGCAGTGCTGAGCTGAGATTGCACCACTGCACTCCAGCCTGAGAGACAGAGCGAGAACCTGACTTTAGAAAAAACAGTAGTATTTTTAACATTCACTTTTTCCTTTATCTAAAAATTTAATTTCAGATGACAAATTTTATACCGTAATTCAAATTATGTTTGTTCCTTTGCTCAGAAGAAACATTTGTCACCTTCCTCTGCCTCTAATTATATCTCATCCCCCTCTCGTATTTCTCAGAACAGTCATTTTTCCTATGACAGTATGTCATATTCATTATGAAAAGTTTGGAAAGCACAGTAGGCCAGAAAGCGTTTCTATGACCCTAGCATAAAGCGAACCGCTCCTACTTGGGTGGCTGTGGGGAAGAAGGCTGATATTTTAGGGTACTGGTTCTACGCTGGCTTCATCTCCGTCCTTAATTTCTCCATTTACTCTGTGTGTGTGTGTTTTGAATGTGCTGCCTTAATATAAAAGTGGCTCTGTGTTGCTCTTGGCTCACAGTAATTAGTGTGCTCACCCACTGTGGGTCAAGGACAGCGTATGACAAAAGACCGTGGTCATGTGGCAGACTGTTCTTTTCAAAGAGGCGGTGCTTCCAAGACTCGTGCTCCCCGGGTCACTCAAGTTCTTGATGTGTTACATCAATACTTTGGAGAGAGGCCACCCAGAATCTCTTAAAAAGCATTCTGAATAACACAGAGATCTTTTTCCACAGGAAAAAGCTCAGTGCTCGAATGTTAGTTTTCTGCCCCACACTGCCCAGTGTTGTGACTGTTGCACTGGTTTTTCCAGGGTTCACCTTTAGGTTTAATTTCCTGAAATTGGTCTGCTTGGTTATGCTGGCTTTACTTTCACTCTTTTGCAAAGAGGAGAAATGGCAGTGAACAGGCGGCATTTTATTAGGTTTTTGCTTCAAAAAAATTAAACAGCGATGCAGGATCTCTGCTAGTTTGTTTTCTTACAGGCAGCTAATAGGCATCCGCTGGGTCTGTGTCAGAACTGATATTTACCTTAGATGAATCACCAAAATGCCACTGAGCCAGCATTCCCAGTGGGGATTCCAGATTTGCCACACTTGTGGGGCTAGTGAGTTTTTTGTTTGTTTGTTTGTTTGTTTTTGAGATGGAGTATTGCTCTGTCGCCTAGGCTGGAGTACTGTGGCAACGATGTCGGCTCACTGCAACCTTTGCCTCCTAGGTTCAAGCAATTCTCCTACCTCAGCCTCCTGAGCAGATGAGACTACAGGAACCTGCCACCATGCCTGGCTAATTTTTATATTTTTACTAGAGATGGGATTTCCCCATGTTGGCCAGGCTGGTCTCAAACTCCTGACCTCAGGTGATCTGCCCGCCTCAGCCTCCCAAAGTTTTTTTGAGACGATCTTGCTCTGTCGCCCAGGCTGCTGGAGTACACTGGTATGATCTCAGCTCACTGCAACCGCCACCTCCCAGGTTCAAGTGATTCTCCTGCTGAGCCTCTCCAATAGCTGGGATTACAGGTGCATGCCACCATGCCCGGATAATTTTGTATTTTTAGTAGAGATGGGGTTTCAGCATGTTGGCCAGGCTGGTCTTGAATTCCTGACCTTGTGATCCACCTGTCTTGACCTCCCAAAGTTCTGGGATTACAGTCATGAGCCACCGCACCCGGCCAGTTTTTGTATTTTTAGTAGAGATGGGGTTTCACCACATTAGACAGGCTGGTCTTGAACTCCTGACCTCAAGTGATCCACCTGCCTCAGCTTCCCAAAGTGCTGGGATTACAGGCATGAGCCACCGGCCTGGCCAGGGCCGTTGAGTTTTACGGTGGTTCCTCTCTCCCTCTAAATTCTCACTCTATTTGGAGCCCTCTGAGACTTGGAGGAGCCAGCTGGAGGGGAGAGAGGCAGCCCCACACCAACTCCACAGCAGGTGCACCCCCAGCAGGCCCAAAGGATTCCAGAGGGAAGTGAAGCCAGCCTGATGTTTAGGGTGAGGTTTGCTTTGTGCCACTCTTTTTATAGGGAAATTGGGATTACTGGCCATGAGCATGTCACCCTTCGACAGCCTTTTATCTCACCCTGGGTTCTGCGGCCGCCAGCTTCTTAGCCAGTTGTGTGTGTTATTATTTTACTGTTTAACAGTGAGCTTCTGAGCCCCAGGCCTGACTTCACCAGAAGAACACCTCTTGCCAGTGGTGTTCTGATGACTTAGCCAGAAAGAGATGTTAACCGGAACATGATTGCTTTTAATTTCCTGACCTTAGAAAAAGAAGGAAAGCTCAGAGCTGACGGGTGGTGAGTGCTGAAGGAAGTGTTCTGTCCTTGAATTGGCATGGGGAGAGCCTGGTGTTCTCCTCCTCCAGACTGAGCCAGTGTGGACTCCAGTATCAGACACACTGGGTTTGAATCCCACCTTTGCCATTTTCTAGCTGTGGACCTCAGCCAAGTGACTCAGCCCATCTAAACTTCAGTGTCCCTCACTGGCAAGTGGGGTTAGTAATAGTATTCCACTGCGAGGGTCTTTCTGTGGTTTCAAATGCTCATTCATCCA
This sequence comes from Alouatta palliata, assembly GCA_004027835.1. Classification (NCBI taxonomy): domain Eukaryota; kingdom Metazoa; phylum Chordata; class Mammalia; order Primates; family Atelidae; genus Alouatta; species Alouatta palliata. The sequence goes on from PVKV010003822.1 coordinate 32,030, forward strand.
ATCCCTGACAGAGAAGACCTATTCAATACATGGTGGTCCAGGTCCGTTTATTATTAGCCGTGGTTAAAACCTGTTCTCTGGCCGGGTTCAATGGCTCATGCCTATAATCCCAGCACTCTGGGAGGCCGAGACCAGCAGATCACTTGAGGCCAGGAGTTTGAGACCAGCCTGGCAAACATAGTGAAACCCCATCTCTACTAAAAATATAAAATTAGCTAAGCATGGTAGCACATGCCTATAATCTCAGCTACTTGGGAGACTGAGGCAGGAGAATCACTTGAACCCAGAAGGAGGAGGGTGCAGTGAGCTGAGATCGCCCCACTGCACTTCAGCCCGAATGATAGAGTGACACTGTGTCTCAATAAATAAAAGCTGCTTCTCAAACTCCCCCATATCTCTCCCTGCCTCCCAGCATTTTCTCCCTACTTGAACTTTTGGGCCTCACAGTATCATGGTCACATCTTGAGATGGGTTTTGTCCAAAAATTAGATGAGCTTTTGATTGTGTTTTTTTTTTTTTTTTTTTTTTTGAGACAGGGTCCACTCTGTCACCCAGGCTCTGTTGCCCGGGCTGGAGTGCAGTGACGTGATCTAAGCTCACTTCTACCTCTGCCTCCCAGGTTCAAGCAATTCTCCTGCCTCAGCCTCCTGAGTAGTTGGGATTATAAGTGCACACCACCATGCCCGACTGATTTTTGGTATTTTTAGTAGACACGGGGTTTCGTCATGTTGGCCAGTCTGGTCTCAAACTCCTGAACTCAAGTGATCCTCCCGCCTCACCCTCCTAAAGTGCTGGGATTACAGGCATGAGCCACCGCACCTGGCCTGATTATTCTCAATGAATCACTTTACATAGGTGATTGACAGCTCCTGGGGCATATTCCATTCCACTTCAGGTTTTGCCTCTTGTTTCCTTCATCTTGCACTTGTCTCAACACCCATCTCCCCAGCCTTTCTGCACTTAAAATTTCAGGTGGAATACTATCCAGTGAAGGGTTTGGAGGCTTTTTTAAAGAATTGACTGTCCTGGCTGGGCATGGTGCTCACACCTATAATCCCAGCATTTTGGGAAGCTGAGGCGGGCAGATCAGTTGAGCCCAGTAGCTTTAGACCAGCCTGGAGAAGATGACAAAAACCTCATCTCTACAAAAAATACAAGAATTAGCTGGGCACCTTGGTGTGCACCTGTGGCCCCAGTTACTCAGGAGGCAGAGATGGGAGGATCGCTTGAGCCCAGACAGTCGGGGCTGCAGTGAGCTGTGATCCCATCACGATGGCACTTCAGCCTTGGTGACAGTAAAACCCTGTCTCAAGACAAACTAACAGAAAGAAAGAATTGACTGTCCTTGTACCCCTGTTGGGTATCCCTGAAAACTATTCATGCTTCAACTTTTCTGCACTTTGTTCTGGCATGACTAATATATAACAACTGGGCGTTAAATATACTATATATAAAATTCCAGATCGGAGAATGGAAACACTTAAAAAGAAAAAAGAAAAGGGGTTGGCTTATGCGGGCTGTTTGGAAACCATTCAGTGGGGCAGTATAATTTTTATTTTCAGAAGCTTATGGATTGAACCCCACCCAAGCTTCCCATGCGCCTAAGAAGGCTGACAGAAGACGCCCTGCCAAGTTTCCTCGCAAGGGCAGTAAAGGAGTAATCCTCTGCTGCCTGGTTTTTCTTTCAAAGAAACTGGGGACAGGCAGTGGCCTTGGCTGCCTTGGCCGTGAGCTTCCCTGAGCCGGGTAGCTGGTTGTCTATGGAGGCCACTGACGGCAGGTGCGGTACTCACAGTCTCTCGCCCCAGAAAGAATATTCACAAGTCCGGGAAGGGCGCTGCTAACGGTTGTTGAATTTGGAGGACAGTTATGTTACAGTCTTGGCGGTTTTTTGATGAATGGTCAGAAAAGCTTAACTATGAAGCTATCCAGTTTTACACAGAAAGGACATTTTTTTTTACATTTAAAGTTGTGTGTGTGGTTATGGGGGAAGGTGATGTTGTTATAGCTGCAGAGGAAATTAAACCATAGGAAACAGTAATAACAAGGTCTCTGTGTTCTCACTATTGACAGTTCACAAGTTAAATGGTAGAATGAAAAGGGGTAAAAAGGATTTCAGGGGTGCCTTTGAGTGCTGTCACACACATGGGGGTCAGAGTCTAGAATCCCTGTACTGGGAGGACTTGAGGAGCCACTGATTCCACCCCCACAGTTTACAGAGAAGGGAATGAAACCCCCATCAATTTGGCCTTTGGGCTAAGCCCTGCTTCTAAAAACCCTTTGGAAGTCTGGCTTGTCATCCCAAAGTGCAGTCCACCGGCTTCTGCCAGCTTGGAAGAGACAGCGCCTCTGCAAGCTGAAACTCAGCTCACTTCCTGGTTGGCAACTGGCAAGAAGGCGGTTTCCCAGTCTTCTGAGAACTGAGTTTCTCTTCTAACTCAGTGGCACCCTCTCTGGGCCCTGGCGGAGAATCACGTAGGAAAGAAGCAGGCTGCTCTCCTCGAGTCCCTCCCCTACCCCCACCCATACCCTGCCATTGCTACTACCCCACCCCCACCCTATCCTCACCCTACGCTTACTCCTACCCCGACCCCTCTGGGATAGAGCAGAGCAGAGTGAAGAGCAGCTTAAAGAAGTAAAGATCAAGTGTGCACAGGGCGCCTAACTGCTGATATGCTGGGAGGTGCTGGGAAATTTTCCAGTTTACTGGCAGACTTACTTTTCTCCTTAAATTTCAAAAAGCAGAGAAGGATGTTATCTAGTCTTTTTTTTTTTTCTTCTTCTTTGAGACACAGTCTCGCTCTGTAGGCTGGAGTGCAGTAGCATGATCTTTGCTCACTGCAACCTCCACCAGGTTCAAGCAATCCTCCCTTACCTCAGCCTCCCGAGTAGCTGGGATTACAGGCATGCACCACCATGCCCGACTAAGTTTTGTGATTTTAGTAGAGATGGAGTTTCACCATGATGTTCTCAAACTCCTGGCCTCAAGTGATTCACGTGTCTTAGCCTCCCAAAGTCCTGGGATTACAGGCATGAGCCACCATCCCCGACCAGGATGTTAACTATTCTTAAAGAATAGTTACATGTGCAAAGGAGTTTGGACTTCTTCATGAAGCTGACAGGGAGTCACTGAAGAGGACAAAGCCAGACCAAGGTGACCAGAGTAAGGGGTGGGGTAAGCCTGGAGGACGGGGATGGGTGAGGAGGCTTCTGCGGGTCCAGGGTTGGGGGCAGGGGAAGATGGTCCCTGACTAGGGTGGTGGCAGTGAAGCATTTTTGAGATATGTTGGTGGTAAATGCAGCAAGGCTTGGTGGTTGATGGGAAGTGGATGAGAAGGGAGAGAGCTGGTAAGGGTGACTCACAGGTCTCTCCTTGGGCTGCCGGGTGGCCACAGTGCTGTACTCAGACAGGGGTGGTGGAAGAGGAGGTGGAGGCTTTGAGGAACGAGATAATGAGTCTGAGATTCAGGGGTTGGGCAACCAGAATGAGAAAAGTTGAGCGCTGGAGATTAGGGTTCTGTGTAGAGATTGAGAAACATCCAGCTTCAGGACAGTCCACAGCACATTTGAGTGGAGCACAGAACAGAAATGCTGCTGTTTTAGAAGAGGGAGGCTCAGGGTAGCTGGATCATACTCACTGCTTCACACTCGGAGACTCACAGTCATGGCACAGGGCAGTGTGTGCTGGTCTGTCTGTGGCTTTTACAGGGTTTCAAAGCAGTTGTCCCTACTCCCTCTAATGATAAAGGGAAATGGCCCCACATGCTTCTCCATCATGACTGAAAGGAAGAATTTTTCCTAAGGATTTTACTGAATGGAAAAAAATAGATGTCCTTTCCTTCTTCTTCTTTTTTTAAGACTCCTTTTCCCTAGAATGATCTTGCCCTGGGCTCATTATCCTAGAGCTGGGAATTCGTGTGTGGAAAGGAAGACATCAAGGTGTTAAGAGAATGTAAAGAAAATATTTTCTATCTCTGATGAGAACTGCTGAGGAATGAGCTGCTGTGGGAGACTGAATTTAGAATTGACGCAGAGAAGACTTTCTTACGGAGCAGATTTGGAAGACAAGCTGTGGAACTGCATTCTGCAAAGATCAGAGGGAGTCAGACAGCTTTTTGTCTGTAGAGTTTCATGGGAGGCCTCCAGGGATTCTTGGCAGGAGGCACCTGGAGACCCATGAAAGGGAAAGTCCTATTTCTGGGTCTTACTTTAAATTTCCTCCTCTTAAACCTCAGGTCCAAACAGAACCCCTTTCCTCCCCAGGCGCTGCTTAGCTCAAGAAAGGACAAAGTGAGCAAAGTTAGAATGTCATTTATTTCAGCAGCTTGAGAATGAAGAGATCGAATCTCTAGTTCCTGTTCCATTTCAGACTCTCAGAGACCTTGGGCAAGCCACTATACTTTTTCAGGCCTCAGTTTTCTCGGCTGTAAGATGGATGGGAATGTACCTCTTGCAGTTCTGGGGTGTTAAATGAGATAATACATGTAAATACCTGGCACATAGTAAGCCTTCAATAAAAGTCAGCTGTGGTTGCTACTGATCATGACCACCCTACCTCCCTTGCTGGAAGAACAAATTACTCGATGTAAAAAGTCATTTAAAAGCAAAAGGTACTAGGCAAAAGCAGTGGTGCTATCAATTACTATTATTAATAATAGGCTCCTAATTACTTCTGCCACGGTATTAAGTGAAGGCCTCTTTGGGTGGGTGATGACTGGGGAAATGGGAACTATTATTAATGGAGCTGCCAGCTCCTGTTACCAGCTCCACTGACATAATATTTCTCTCTGGGAATCCTTTGACAAATCAGCTGAATTTCCTATTCCCTTTCCCTAAGCTCTGTAAATTTGATCCACATGTCTCCAGTGTTGTTTCTGTAGATTAATAATGGAGAAAGGAGGAGGAGTCCGGCCTGCCCTGGGGCTCTCCCAGCCATTCGGGCTGTCGTGGGTTTCAGCTTGTAGTTGGGGTGGTTTTCCCTTTTGTTTTACTTGTTTTAATGCTTACAGCCAGCTCTTCCCAATGTGTTTGGTTACTCAGCTGCCAGGGAGAGTTTCTGCTTTAGGGACTGAGGCCCTGGTAGGGGGTTACGGGGGAGAGCCCAGTCATGAACTCTTCCCCCTCCTCCAACAGAAACAAAGCTTGGAGGACGTGCTTTAAAGTGGTGTTTTGCTAAGTCAGCGCTGGATGTGATGAGAAGGGTCGCTGCCATCCAGGAGAGGCAAAGAGAGATGGAGAGGGGGCCTCCACCACATCAGCTAGGAGGAGAGTGGGGAGGCCTGGATCAGGGGAAGGTGGAGCTGTGAGGGCAAGACTGACCATCAGCTGAACCTGCAGGATGACCAGAGAACGCACTGAGGCCCTGGGCTGGAGGAAGACCGCTATACATGTTTGCTCAAGAAAGAGAAACACATGGAATTCACCATGGGGGTGTCCGTGGGTGAAACGGGCAGTAATAATATAGCCATGTTGTCACATGCACCAGCCACACGTAGGGACAGCCACGAGTGAGCTTTGGTGGTGTGTTCATTGAACTGTGAGCTCACAGAGGAATTAAGTATATACCCTGTAGAGCCAGTCTGTCCCACATGTGAATCCTAGCTCTACCACTTACCTGAGCAAGTTATTCAAAGTTCCTGAATGTCAGTCGCCCAATATCTCAAATGGAGGCAGTAGTACCCATCTCTTAGGGTTTTGTTTGTTTGTTTGTTTGAGACACGGTCTTTGTCATCCAGGCTGGAGAGCAGTGGTACAATCTCAGCTCACTGCAACCTCTGCCTCCTGGGTTCAAGCAATTCTTCTGCCTCAGCCTCCCGAGTAGCTGGGATTACAGCTGCCTGCCACCACGCCCAGCTAATTTTAGCATTTTTAGTAGAGAGAGGGTTTCACCATGTTGGCCAGGCTGGTCTCAAACTCCTGACCTTAAGAGATTTGCCCACCTTGGCCTCCCAAAGTGTTGGAAGTACAGGCATTAGCTGCCACACCTGGCCCTTATATAGGGTTGTTGAAAGAATAAATGAGATTATGTAAATAAGGCCTATGTTCCCAGCACAAAGTAAAAATAATACAACAGCACTTGATAGAGCAGGTACCCTGAGCCAGGCATTGCTCCAAGCACTGACCTCCAGTTACTCAGTTCATCCTCATGGCAGCGCTATGAGCTAGGCACTCTAGTTATCACTAGTTAACAGATGATGAACTGATGCAGAGTCTAAGTAACCTGACCAAGATCGAACCACTGGTTAAGTCACAGCCAGAATGACAAACCCCAGCATTCTGCTCCAAAGCCCTGCCTGCTGTACCTGTTGCTGCTATTGTCCTTGTTACAGCACACGTGTTTGGGGAATTCTAACCCAAACGTGGCCACATCCCGGGACTCTCCAGTTATCTTAAGGAATTTTCAGAGAATTTCTACAAAAGTAATTCCTGTGGGTTTCTTAAAAAAAAAAAAAAAAAAAAAAAAAAAAAAAAAAAGGTTTGTGGCTAAGTGTTGGAAAAGGAAGACATGTCCATCAAAGAAACAGTGGTTACCAAAAGTCGAGAATCCCTATCTAGGTTCTGACTACAGCTAGAATCTCTGTGGTCACATGCTCTTAAGAGCCAACATGTAATTTTAAACCAGTCTGATTTCGCTTTTCTGGTGCTTTCTAAGAAGCCGCATAGTGAGTTGGAGAAATTTACAGGCTGTCACCCTCTGGGATTGGTTCTGGCAGTTCTGCTCCACTGCTGTTGAAGTGTTAATGAAAAACATTAATTGGACTTGGCCCATGGCTAGGACACGTCCCCTTCTTGGAGTGAGGAAGGCAGCCTTTCTTTCAAATGGTGCTCCCGGCATGGGGAAAGGAGAGGACTCGGGGTGGCACTGCCCTTCAGGAAAGCAGAATGGGCATTTACATCTGACTCAGCCATCCCTGAGCTGCATGAAAACAAAGCCAG